>JAQGCN010000004.1:0-110959 GCA_034699725.1 Friesea truncata | reverse complement strand
CGATTTTGAAAAAGCTCGACTTATTGCATAACCTTATAAACAATTCAATTCAATGGTTGTCATGTCAAATAACCTTGACAGTCAGTAGTATTTGAATGTTTTCTAATCTAGCTTTGACCTTTTACTACGATGAATGTTCTCTTCTAATAGGAGATTTTGTTGGCTCATAAGAATGATAAAGAAAAACCTTTTCCGTTTGACACGCAGTAACTTCAAGGGTAAAAGATATTAACTGATAATATATTTTTTCCCTTCCTCTTATGAAATTTCATTGTCACTTTCACTGCGTAGGTTCTAAACTGAAAAAAGAACTTCCCCCATTATTAGAAAATTGAAGAGAGTAAAGAGCGGAGACCGGAAATTCCTGGCTGACATGATGATGATGATAATAAGAGCCTTCAGGATAAAAATGCAAGAGGAAAGAGGCCCTTATAACTTTCTTCTCGGAATTCCTTTGTGGAGGACATCCTGATTTATTTGCTCAAGCCCTAAGAGATGGATGATCGTAATCAGACGAACTCAAGCATCCCCGTTTCCGTTTCGTAGACCTCATAATCAAATGAGAAGGGGTGACAAATATTGAAATTTTTATTGCTGAACCGGGAGGATTTTTCCTTTGCAAGGGTATTTAGATAAAAATCAAGAGAAAGAACCATGATGTGGTGGAAGTAGGAGAGTCTTCCGTGTAGAGGCTTTAAGTGTCATTGTCAGTCTCCGTTATAAGTGTACAGTGAAGATGCGGGCGTCATCAACATCCTGCTGACATGAACATTTCAACGTAAAAAAGAAAGTTGAGGATTTTTTGAGCCTTCTGAATAAAAGGAGAAGGACTTTCTCTTTTTTCGTTCCGCTGAATTGGAATCATGCAGCCTGAGATTGATATGATTTTGCACGTAACCAGGACAGGAGGAAGACGATTTCTTTTCTCCAAACGGTGAAACATGTCAGACTTTCCTTTTCCTTGAGTCACCGTTGACGTCGTGTGGCAGGAAAGAAAAGGCGAAATCCGATGAGCCTCCTTTTCCTTCTCCATGGAATTATCATATATGAATTCTCACTTAAGTGGAGCAAAACGCTTCTGAGACCTTTTTCTTTCCTTAGGAAAAGTAAGTCTTCCTCGTAATATTCCTGTCTCCCACACTCCTCCATCTATTCATCCTCAATTCTGATTTATGCTCATCAGTCATCACTCATGTCAACCCTCCTCATGGAAATGAGAATTAATACTGAGGGAATGGAGGAGAAATAAGAAGTGAAAGGAGATTAGCTCTTTTTAAGCTTTAGCTTTCTCAGCATTTTTACTACTTTATGACGAAGTCTCCTTAGAGAGCTATGCCCAACTATTATTAATTTATTATCCATTTTCTGCAGAGACGAAGTAAACTCTCATTTTAGAACTTTCTTTCTCCTTTACATTTCTTCCAAGTTCTTTTTTTTATAGGGCAGGTGAGAGTTTTCTGAATTTTTGAGAGAGAGAACATGACAGGGATGTATCCGACTGGAGAAAGAGACTTTCTCTTATCCACAAACAGACACGGAGAAAGTTTATGACAGTTTCCCTGGTATGTGCATGAAATGCAAATATTAGAGTGGCAGTAATTTATTTTCCAAATGAATGCATAAAAAATCGGAGAATCATTTTAAGATAGTTGACATTGGTGACAGTTGTTGCAGGTGCTTTATGAAATTTTGCCACGTTGGAAATAACTACAAAGAAAATGTCTGCGGTTTTTTTTTTGGATTTTTTCTTTAGTTGAATTTTGTATGATGTGTGCATGTGCAAAAATCACACTTTCTTATTTCACTTGCAAGTACCCCTGGCTGACTGGCTCTAACTTTAGATCCATTATAATGAGAGAAAGATTTTGAATATTGGACTGGAGACGTGTGCTGGTAGAGAAGAGTCATTTTACTTCTTTTGAATGCACATGAAAGGTGAGAAAAGTCTAAAGAAGTGGAAGTGGTAAGGGCTCATCCATATGCATCTCCTGACTACCACTCACTACTACTATCTTAAGACTCATCTTTTCTTAGAAATCCAGTGGGAAGGATTTACGGACTCCGAACGACCAGCCGAGAGGAAGCTTCAACCACTTCCTTCGTTATACAGATTAGATTAAATGGCAATTTTTGGAAAATGAGGCGTAGGCAGAAAGTGAGAAATATAGGGTCTCAAACTTTCTCTTTCCTCTTCACCTGCTTTAAGAAAAAAGTCCTCCTTTCTTCCATTCTCTGCATGTTCCCTTTTTGTTCTGCTTCCTAGAACAGAAGAGGCCCTTTCTCTCTCTTCGCTCTTTGAAAACACTAATGTCCAAATTTTATTTCCGGTTCAATAACCCGGAAACCTCCCGATAAGAACTGTCGAATTTATCACCTTCTCCCTTCATGTTCATTTCTGTTTAGATCCTCTCCTTTACCCTACGATGCTCGTAAACTCTAGAATACTAAAGAAGGTAAAGGAATTTCTTCAACATAATTTAATACCCATCATCATGATCTTCCTCTACGAAGGGATCAAGACCAAGAAGAGACTATTATTCCTAAGCACAGACACTGACTCCAAATCGAAACCAACTTGAGGATTATTAGCTAAAGAATGAATTGGCGACATACTCCTACTAGAATCCAAGATCCAAACACAAAAGAAAAATGCCCAATACCTATTTTCCTTCACATTAAAGATCATGGCTAAGGCTTCATCAATCTTCATCTGTTTTCTTCACTTTCGACAACCACAAAAACCTCCTCTTTCTCAATTAGACAAAAATCCAAATCCTAAATGACTGAGGTCACCAAATTGTTTGTAAGCATAAAAATAAAAAGAAAATGAAAATCCAATTACTAAACTTTATAATTCATTTTAATAAATTAATTTAATATTTTAACTAAATCTAACAATTAACATTGCCATTTGTGTTGATTAGATTTTTCTACAATGCGTTTATTTATTTGAATTTAATAAAATGCAACGTGGAAACTCAGATTGTTCATTTTATCTTAAACAATACTTTTTTTTATATAAATTATGATATAAAATAAATAAAGCCACATTTCAGTAATTTTCATTTTAATTAGTGTTATTTATTGATAATAATCATCATTGCTACATTGAATGATTTTCAGTTTCATTTTCATTTTCACAATTTGTTTCAACTACATCAAAATTTCTACGACTTAACCCATTATTACATCGCAACACGGTATTCGTATAATAATGTCATACAATAATAATAATAATAATAATAATAATAATAATAATAATTAACTTAAATTAGGAATAGTATTTAACCTTTTAGTCAACAGCAGCATTTTCATCAACGGATCATTCGAAATCCACGATTTCATATTTTAATAATTAAACATAATTAATTCTTAACATTAGAGAATATTATATTTAGCGTCTTAAGTAGTGTGTGTATACTTGGTGGAATAATCCACGATTTTTCAAGAATTAATAATAATAATTCCGAAGAACCTTATGAATAATTATAATATAGAATATTCAATAATATATGTCTGTTTTAGACTTCTCTTTAAAAGTAACATTTATTTTATTATTACTTCAAAGTTATTGCTTTCAAGAGAGAATAGAAATACTTTCCCTCAGAATCAAAATCTCCAAAGGGAATCATTTTCACTCTTTTTACCACAAAAAAAAATGAAGGAAGTCATGATGTCTTGGGTTTTTGTTGGGTAAAGGAGGGAGGGTATCAAGAGCTGCCTTTAAATTGCCTTTCAGTTCCATAAACACAATTTAGTAATTTAACATCCATTATTTAATTAACTATAACTTATGTTTTCCTATTGATTAACAAATATCCCTAATAAAATCTACAATTTATACCAAACATTTTTGCTTTAGGTTGTAACGAAAAAAACTAGATAACAGTCCAAATCAATCTAAATGCAAACGATGAAAATAACCTGACGAATTTGGAAGAAATCAACAATATGAATTACAAACAAGGGCATATATCCAATTTGCAATGGGTGTTACACGCCAGTTGTCTGTTAAAAGGTGCGTCAAAGTTAATTAAGTTCCCTACACGAAACTAACTAGAAAAACACAAGAAAGAAGAGTGACAAGGAAATGAATTTAGACAGACAACTGCGGAGTTAGCCAATGGATAAAATACTGCTTTCTACCTGTCAATTCTTGTTAGAATAATAAATGATTGGGTATTTAATTTTTACAGTTTCTAATGAACCTGACAGGAGAAAAGCACCTGACTCCCTTCAAAATGGTTTCACTCATTGCTAATATCTAACAAAATTCATCAAATCTTTCCAACAATAATAAAAAAATCAAGGGAAAAAAGAACAAAATTTAATATTCAATGGACCCTTTTTTTCAAAGAAAGAAAAGAATCCCTACTTCCAATTCGCCTTTAAAATTTTTTTGGACTCTTCTTTCTCAGAAAGGAGAAAAAAAATATAAGTGAAAGGTAGAAAATTCGAAGAACCTTTGAATTGAAAGGTTAAGGAAGTGACAATTTTTCAATTTACTACAAAACTCTCACTTTCAAAAAATTTCTTTCAATCCAAAAAAAAATTCAGGAACTAAAGTTATATAAACTGCCGTTTGAGATTTTATTTTCTATTTATTTATTCCGGATCTTAAAAATCTTTTTCTAACTTTTAAAAAAAATATGAAAAAATGCCCATTTAATTAGTTATTGCTCTTTTTATAAAAAACTTGAAATTATAAGTTAAGAGCTCAAAAGAGATCATTAATAATTATTTGGTTTATGTTGATAATTATTTCTAAAAAATTCTACTGACTCCGTTGTTGTTGTTTGCTCGATGGTTTACTGAATGAAATTAATTAGGAAACTAAAAATTCTAAATTCTATAAGTAAGTTAATTTAAAAAAAAAGATGACGGAAGAGAAAAAGCAGAAGCTGATAATATCACATTTGATTTCCCTTTCTTTGTAATAATTATTATTTCTGTGACCTTCTTCCTAATTCTACTTCTTAAAAAACAAAAAGAAAGAAGTTATTATATCATTTAATTATAATAACTAATATAGCACGGACGACTCTATAATTTAGAATCGATTAATGATTATTTCTTCCTGCCTGAGAGAAAAAGTTAACTTATAGTAGTTATCAGTCCAACAATTATTTCTGGAGTAAAAAAAATTTTAGGAACAAGGATTTCAAGGGTAAAAACACATGAATAATACAAAACTCAAAATTGAGTTAATTGAATCCTCACAAATATAATTAATAGAAGAAAAATTAAGAAAAAACTATTTTCTTTACTTCACATGCATACCCTAACACCAACTTATAAAAAATTAATAATAATAATTTGATGAGGAATAACCCTGTGATTTTGATTCTTTGTTCATGGCCAAAGGTTTTTAGGAATTGGTTTAAGTAGTTTTAGTGGTTATTAAAAAAGATCATAAGACGAGGTAGATTTGGATGACGATTCTTAAATTGAATTGACTCTGATTGGTGTAAATTAGAGTAAAAGGAACAAATATCATAAAATAACTCCAAGATTGGGAGTCACCAAAAGCTCTCACACCACCAAGTAACCAACTAACCCACCTACTACTCGCTCCACCGTCATCGTGGTTTCATTATCGGAAGACCATTATGTAAGTTCATTCAAAGATAATTTTCCAAAGTAAAAGGTATATAATGAAATTAATACAAGTATGAAATTTGATCATTTGGATTAATATGAATTCTAAAGGTAGGAGAAATCAATTATGAAAGAAAGGATGTAATAAAATCTAGGATTAGAAAGTTAAATGGAGAATATTCTGAATTGAATTTACAGGTAGAGAAAAGTCCGAAAGTTTGGCGTCAGTTAAAATTGGTAAGAGAAAACTCGTGGAGACATTCCCATCCTTATATTCTTGCCTTCCCTTTGTTTGTCTATTGATTTTACTATTATATACACTTTCTCCGTCACTCATCCTCGTAGAAAGGAGAAAGTCTGGTTTCTCTCTCCAACATTCCACGCACCACTTCTCCAATTTCATGACTTGACTCTAGAGAGAAAAGTCGATTTCAACTCTCTCAAATTAATATCCAAAAAGTTAAAATTAAAACACAACAAAGGCTTTCGAGGAGAAGAAAGTGACAGGGTCTCTTATCAAACATCCCTTCTTCTAACGAAAAGATGACTTTACAAGTAAAACTTTAAATTCAAAAAAGAAAAAAACAAGGAAGGCAAGATGAAGTCGACATCAGAGTCCGGAAAGTGAAAATTAAATTCAAAGACAGCATAAGTTTTAAACCTAGAATTCAGAATCCGTGACCAAAAGTTAAGAAAGCATAAAATCTAATTCCCAGGTCGTCTACTAGTAGAATTTTAAATAATTCTAATTTAATCAAGGAAAAAGAAGGAAAAACAAATTTTAAAATGACCATCCATGATAAAGATTTAACCTTGTTTGACCTTTATAAAAATCATAGTTTCTATTTTTTCATTTTCAAGACGGTAGTGGTGGAGAAAATGGAAATTTTCATTTTCCTTCTTAAATTATGCATGTTTACATATTGAATCATGGAGCATTGTCTCAATTTCAAGAAGGAAGGAGAGTAAATTGGAGCAGTAGTAGACTCAAGGGACATGGTTTACAGTAGCACATCCATTCAGGGATTTGATCTTTGTATTTTCACATTGTGTAAGACAACCACCTCTCAAGAACTGGAGAAAAAAAATATTTGGATAGGAAAAAAAACTAGTGTGAAGACTATGGCACAGACTTTAATCAGGAATAGAAGAAGAAGAAAGAGAAAGTGAGAGAGAAAATGAGGGTAGTGACAAGAGGAGAGAATGTGACCATCAATATCACAACAAGGAGAGAGAAAGTTAAAAAGATGTTGTTGACTTTAGGAACACCAGGAAATAACTTCTACTTTTCTCACCACAAGAAAAAAAAAATTCCGAAAAAAATAATCCTTTTTCTAATAAAAACGAAGGGAAAGGTAAAAGGAGAAAAGGATAAGTATAGGAAGATCATATTAATTCATTTAGCAGCTGGAATCGTTTCGTTACAAGAAAAAGTGAAGAGAAAGTAGTAGTGGTAGAATTTTTGTAGGATAGTACAATATTTTAGTAAAGAGAAAGGAGTAGTAGTGTAAGTAGTAAAAGAAGAGAAAGATAGGAGAGTTATTGCCACCATCTGGTGATCCTGGATCATCTCTGACTTATCAAAGAAAGAAAAGATAATAATAAAGTAGGATTCAATGGTCTTCTATTCCAGAGTCTGAAACGTCCATTTTTACTCACCTAACCACATCGTCCGAAAAACTTTCTAAGAAGTACGTTTGAGGCACTCGTTGTTTTTTCTAATGATCTACTTCGATGTATCCAATATAAAATCTCCAAAAGTCCAGCCGTTATTTTTAAAAAGGGATTAAAGGATCTTAAAATTGGAAATTCAAAAACTGGAAAGAAAATTTGAGATTCCGATTTTGTTAATCCTTGGTCCGGTTTCCAATTTAATTCTTATAATCATCTCATAAGAAGACTTTAAATGTAGAAGAGGGTAAAATATGGAAGCCATGAAAAAAGAAGACAATGTTCCATAAAATAAAATAATGAAAGTTATGAAAGGAGTTCAACTTTAATATTAAAAAATAGAACAGAAAAATCGTGTTATTATAAAGACTTTTAACAAAGAAAGGTTACGCCTTGATTCAAACAAAAAATCTAGTTTAATTTAACATGAATCTTAAAGAAAGAAAAAATCGATTTCTATGAAAATCCAACATTTGAGAAATAATTTCATTAACATTTTCATTGCGGAAGAAAGAAAAAACTCAAATTTCAATTTTACATACTTTGTTTTTCTGGAAGAAGGAAGCTATTTCATAACTTTCCATTTTCAACTCTAATCGACAAAACCAACGACCAATTTGAATGAAAAGTCAAGAATTTCATGAATTTTCACAAAACAGAATCTTTTACTAAACTACCGAAATAATGTATTGCAATTTTATTGCAAATATTGTCAATCGTTAATAACACCGTGAGAGTTTAAAAACACGGCAGGTGAAACAGGTAAATGTTATTATTTTATATTATTATAATTACTACACTCCAAAAAGATTTCCTTTGACATGCCACAAGAATACACAAAATCATGAAAAAGAAAACCCCGAATCATCCTCCATTAAGATGAGTGAATTTTACAGACGATAATTTTGATAAAATGAAAAATGATTTCTACTGTTTTGCAAATTGACATTGTCAATTTTTCTGTTATGAAGTTAGAATATTGACTTAGAAATATGAAACTGATGGTGATTAGGGTGGTGGAAGAAGGGTGGTTTAAGAATTCTTTAAAAAGGGATGATGATCGAAAGAAACCAGAATAACAATCAATCAAAATTTGAATGAATTAACAGAAAACTGAAAAGAAAGAGTCATTTTGTTAATACAAAGGACCCTTCTTTTGGGTTAATGAAGTGAAAATTTAAAGTGAAGAATTTAAAAGTGTCAAAGGTCCGTTCAACTTGACTCTACTTAATTAATGTATTTACAAATGATGGAGGGGATTAGACTTCGTTATTCACTTTCAGTCATAAAAAATACATCATAGCACACGCACCTACTTAAACACACTATTCAATTAAATTAAGGGAACACTGTTTGTAATCAATCACGCCTTACCGCAAGAGGTCAGAGGTTTTCCATTCTCCATAATAATACATCTAAAAACGACTATTATGCGTAACTAATTTTACTAACTCCTAAAAGAGTAACCAACCCGGCTCTAGCCAGATAATAACAAAAACGAAACATAATAAAGAAGGAACTCAAATCCGCTTTCTCCCTACGAAAAAGATAGAAAAAACAAAGGATTCTGATTGTGGACGTGTGAAAAGCTGCCTAGGCCACAGAAACTAATTAACTCCGCCTATCAAAGTTTTTAAATGAGCTTGAAGTTTTGAGAGCTCAAAAACGCATATTACCTCGTTGAATGAAAGTATAGGATGCGGGTGAATTTTAAAGATGATGACGACGACGCTTTGGCTTTATAACATGTCAGCCTTTCGTCTTCCTCTCGTTATATTAAGAATCCGGGTACCTCAAGATGCTAGAACATGAAATTAAAAACTTTCATAACTAAAACTCTAAGAACGGTAGCTCGTGTCATATTAGTAGAGTCTTGAGGGCCTTTCCATTATGAAGGTCTGCTTCTTTTCTTTTTTCACTCTCTGCGTGTGAGTGTTGTTACTCTCAAAAATAGGTGGGCCAGGCAGTCAATCACACTCTTTTCGTGGTTTTTGAGATGGGAGAAAGCAGAAAGGAAGGTAACATGTGGGATTTCGTGTCCTTAGTAAATAGATTCGTCCTGTCCGCCCAAAAGAAAAAACTTTAGAGAAATGAGAAAACAGAGGAAAAGAGAAAGAAAGAGAGAGAGAGAGTATGGAAATGTTTTTTTTTCTATGGAGAAAGTGATGAGACATGGGGGGTTCTAGGATCCAATCCTGAAAAAAGTGTAATATTTTCTTTAGCGGATTCTTCTTCACTTTCTCTCCCGTGGAAACCACCAGTATAAGATGGTGAAGTAGATGCGTTGTTAGGTTCTTGTGTGGATTCTTTTAAATCTACTACAAGCGAGATAACGGGAAAACGAGAAGAGACGGCAGTGTGTGTGTGATGTGGTGGTAGTATTGTTACAATCCATTCCATTTTGTATGCATCAGTTTGTGGAAGGCGTCATTGGAATAACTCGGAAACTTGTTCTAGTTCCGTTTCTTTAAAGGTGTAATGTTACTTTTTTGTAGAAAAGAAAAGAAGAGAGATTTGATTGGAGGAAGACGGAGAAAGAAGAAGAGTGAGGGAAAAAAAATGAGAAAAAGGAAAAAATTGGAGAATAACGGCAGGTGGAGACTCAATGGTTTAATGGTATCCATTTGTAAATGCTGCAGGTATCAACTGGCCCTGTTAAACAATTTCTTATTAAGACTCACAATTGTATGTTTATTCTATGTACACAATTTTCTAATTAGGCAGTATTAATTAAAACGTAGTCCACAATTCAAATCACTCATTCTAAGAAATTTTAAGCTAAAATTTTTTAAAATACGCCAAAAGGAATTAAATTCCAAATTAAAAAATTACTAAATTAAATATAAAATGCCGGCAATTAAAAAGTTGCAAAAATTAAAAAGTGGAAATAAGAAATTTAGGCATTTTAGCTAATAATTTTTAAATAAGCTACAAAATTAAGTGTTATACATAGAACACGAATCAAATCATAATCAATCATTACATACATGTAATTACATTCTGAATTTTTTTTTTCTTCTCAAACTACTACACACATACAAATGCAGCAGGAGCATAGGAAATAGACCTACAAAGTCTGAAGAAGTGCACAAAGCACACTAACCGTTGATACTGCCGTGAGTCCAGGGAAGCCAGAAGGCTGTGGTGAGGTAGCTTGGAGGTAGCCAAGTCCATCTGCACCACCGTATAAGTCCATGGGCCCTGGAGAATTAGGGGTTGGAAATCCTCTGTTTGATGGTGATGCTGATGGACCAAATCCGCTATGGTTTGGAAATCCTCGATTAGATGGTGAAGTTGGAGAACCAAATCCACCAGGGGTTGGAAATCCTCTATTAGATGGTGAAGCTGGTGGACCAAATCCTGCAGGGGTTGGAAATCCTCGGTTCGAATCTGAGGTTGGACCAAATCCTGCTCCAGGATAATTACTGATTACTGAAAACAAAATAATAACAAAATTAGGTAAAGTAATTAAAATACATTTTTTATTTGTACAAGACTCACTAAAACTCACATTTTAAATGACTATATTTAAATTTTTTAAGTAGGGTGGTGATATAAAACTTGAACAAAATAATATTAGAGGAAATTTCTCAACCATACAACTAGGTAATACACGTAAGTCACTCTAACTAAAATTACTTAACTAATTGTTAATTCACTATGATGGGTGCTATTCACTAAGACCAATTTTTAGACAAAAAAAAAGGACCAGAAAGCTAAAGCCACTACAAGGCACTTTTTGTTAAGAAACAAAAATACAAAATTCTCATTGAAAATTTACCTAGTGAATTATTGTACGAAGAAGGAGAAACAATGAAGTGAAATTCCATGGAGTTCCGGTCTGGTCATTAATTTTCCAAAAAACTAAACACACAGAAACGCCCGGAACAAAAAAAAAATGGAGCAAACTATCAAAGATGGAAACTAAAAGAAGAAGAAGGCAGAAAGAATACGACAGCATCAGCAGAGCGAGCAGGAGTAGAGTAGAAAAGTTTCTTGAGTAAAATAAAGGATCTTTCTGTTCATTGTAAAATTTTACGTCTTTCCATTTCATCTAATTTCTATAGAACGCTATACGTTAACTTTTAAATTAATTATGATAATTTATATAATTATTAAATTGAGAATTTGTAGAATTTTATTTAAGTTTATTATAAAGTAATTTTGTCTTTTACTCTCATCACAAAAAAAAAGAAACAAAGAAGAAAATAAGATATTCCAGTCTTCTTCCACATTAAACAATTAATTAATTAAAACAATTAAAATAGTATAACATAGATTTTCCTGTTATAATTATAATAATCCTTTCTCTGACATTAAAAACCCATCATTCCATTCTAACAAATAAAATCTGAAAAAGAGTTCACTTTCTCTTCTTCTCCAACTTGAATTTATTCAAAATGAGGATGACGTTAATGTTATTAGTGCCTCTTTTGAAGACTCAGTGGTTAAATCCTGCTTTCTCTGTCTTTGTAAACTCAAAAGAGGGAAACAAATAGTAATAATAATATTCTTTGTCTCTACCAAGGGAGAAAAGGAAATGGGAAGAAGAAATTCTCTCTCGCTTTCTCTTCCATTAACAATGACTAATAGTGCAAAATTCAAAAGTTAGTTAGGTATGAAAATGATAGCAGAGTCAATGCAGAGAGAAGTATTTATTAGATGAAGAAAATTATAGTATAGAAATAATGAAAATAATAGAAATCCAAAGACCAAACGATGAGAGAATCCTCAGAGAAAGCTCGACTTTAACCATTGAGTCTACAATCTAAGGACGTCTTTTCCATTGTTTTCAAAATCGGAGAGGAGAGAGAAAGGGAGATATACATGAAGAAGTTTATGTAGTATTATCTAATATAATAATAACTAGAATCCGGAATGAATAGTAAAATACACTTTCTGACGGTGATATGTTGGCCTTTCACCAGAACTAACCTATAAACTCTCTCCTCCTCTTACATCGAATATGTGAAAATACTGAGAATAGGAGGGAAGAAAAGAGAGAAAACTTTTAGTAGTAGAAAGAGCCTTTTACAAAGAAAAGGAGAAAACTTTCTCCACTGTTTGTTTACTGTAATTTTCAAATGGCCCAATCAACTATCAGCCAACTCTCTCCCTATCAAGTGTATTTATACTCGTCATCCTTCCTTCTCAACATCATCACTCATTATTAACTTACACTACAATTTTATAATAATAAACTACCCAAACTAAAAACTCAATTAAACTAATTAAATCTAATAAAAATTCAATTTTAATTATTTGGGTGGTGGTGGGTGTATAGAAAATAAAATAGATTTACCAAATTATAAGATATATAATTTTAAAGTTTCAATAATAAATAGCACCCATCATTCTTACAATTTTAAAAGTAAGATGGAAATAATTGTAATGTTTTTTAACAATCCATTTCTATTACCGTTACATAACAACAACACCACTTCAACTTAGAAATAGCCTTATTGATTTCATGTAAACCTAAACGAAACCTAAACCTCCTCCTCCATTTTCTCAATACTATAATCATCATAATATCAAATTACTACCACCAGCATGTTCTATAATCAACTATAAATTCAATTTAACTCTGTTCTATATTTATGTTAGTTGAGTGTGTATAGTATAGTCTCTTCTATTATACATTAATTTTCTCTAAACTAAACTAAAATTTACAAAGATAAATTTAAATCAATAAACTTTATATAAGAAGGAAGACATGAATTTCCAATAATAATTAATATCTTACTCATTATCAGCCTATACTATAATAATTATCTGTAGTTTTTATGAAATATTGACTTAGTTATTAACCAACTTTCTAAATTTATTTAGGTCAGTGAGAACAACACACACACACTCTTCATTTTCTAATAATAGGAGAGAAAGACACCCCAACTAAACAACTCTAGTCTCTCCCATTGTACATTTTGTATCATCAAGAGCTAGTGATTAATAAAAGATGAAGAAAACTAAAAATAGTATCATCGTCTTCATATAGCTCAAACTCTATCATTTTGACTTATGTGAAGTGCCTAATAAGATTAATCTACTCCTATGCGCCTTATTTATGTTTTTGACTTCAGTGAAGAATTTACTACTTTTATTCACCGGATGAACAAATCCTATTTTTCTTTCTCTATAAATACGCACTAAGGAAAAAAGAGTGAGTGTGCTGGTGGTGCTATAGTAAAGAAAGTAGGAGAAAAAAGAATTGATCTGTTCTAAAAATCTAAAGACGGCGGCGGCGGTGCGGTGTGATGATGTAATGGTAGAGAGATGTTTTATTTTCTTGTAAGATTACAAATAAAAGGAGGAAACGTAACTTTTGTTTCTTCCAAAATCTTTCTCTGACCAAACACATTTCGTCAATCAATCTCAAGAGAAAATAAGTCTTATGTTAGGACAACATTCAATAAATTTTTTATATCAGGAAGTTAGACATTATTTCCTCCTAAGGCTTAGAAATAATCTGATGCTACTTTCAAATTTATAAGAAAACGAAAGCGAAAATACTGAGACCAAATTCACCCTGTTTTCATCCTATCACAGACATGCCTTTTACTTATTTTTTACAAAATATTTTTTCAAAAAAGTTTATTATTAATATTTGATCCTAAGATTGAAAATAAGAGAAAGAAAAAAACTTAAAAGGGTATTAATTCTAAAAACATAGGAAATCGATCGGGGTTGGATTATTACATCAATCTCGACTCTTCATCTTATTAATTTATTTATAAGTTAGAAAATGTTAGGAAACCGGAATTGATATGTGACATCTAAACGGGACAGGAGGAAGAAACGAGGTGGTTCTTATAAACATTCCCTGTCAATTTGGATACTGAATAATTCATAGTCTTTCGGACTTCGTCTCTCAATCCGTTTTCAAGAAAGGAGCTTTTTTGCCTGACAAGACAGGATTTCTCTTCATTTATTCCGACAGGGTTCTCTTTATTTTCTTTTTAAGAAACCACTTTTACATTACCTTCATTTGAAAATTTTAAATTAAAATAAAATTTAAAGAAGTAATAATAATTTAAAGGAAATGTCGAAGAGCTTGGATTTTGGAGAGACAAAATAAAACCACAAGTCATGCGGTTAGGTTTTCTACATTTACAATTTGAGGGAAAGTAAGGAGAAGAGCAGTTAATCTTCATCTACTATTTTCTTAGGGAGAAGAAAAGGAAAGAAGGGAAAAGGGAAAGGAGCTATTGATTCTGTAAGAAGCTCCAGAGACTAAATTTACGAGAAAGACGACAGAGTCTCCTGAACTTTTTAGGTGAAGACGGTTGAGTTATCTATTTAACTTTCTCTGTCTTCTAGCCAGAAGAGGAGAAAGGTCATGTCATAAGACAACTAAAGGGAAAAGGAGAGAAAACTTTACTAAAAAGAGAAAGCCCCCAAAGCTCATTTGTTTGATAATACAAATTCACAGCTTTATCTATACTACCTTACCTTACTTCTTAAAGTATACTAAAGGAAATTATCTAATCATTTCATTTCATTAGTAAGAGGAATTCATCTCAAAATAAAACAACTTTATTAAATTTTAGTAATCTCCATTTAAAAATCTACTCATGATTATTAATTCTTATAATTCCAATTTTCGAATTTAGAAATTTTAGCAATAGTATCCTTAAAACTCAGTTTCGAAAATGCCTGCGTTTAATCTTTAGTGTAAGAAAAAAAACTAAAAAAATTGAATATCATTTTCAATATCTTAAGATTTTCAAATAAAACACTTCGTATCTTTAATTCATTAGTTGTGTGCGAAAAGCTAACTTTCTAAAGAGAAACTTGATAAAATTGATCGTTTAAAGAGATTTTTCACCTATGCCTTCCTGTAATAATAATTTTGTCTAAAAATCCAATTTTAATTTAGCCAATACAAATTTTTATGAGTTGCCATTTTCGTTACTTGTGACCTTTAAATTGCCTTTAAAGCGAGGTCGACCTATATAATACGATATCGTCCTAGGAATTATACTACTTGAGGAGAGAAGCTTGGCATATGCTCTGAGCCCATTATCCTTTCCTCCATGTTTATTTTCCCCAGAAACTTCTAATTTCACTTCTAGAAATTGCATCCTAAGGAACACTTTTAAGGATTCTACTCTCTCTTATTCCTAAGTCGTCTTTTACCCTCCTTTTCTTTCTATCTATCTATTAAGTACTACTGTCTGATGAGTTTCTAGAAGTAAACACCATTTCAATTAAATAAGCTCAACTCCCAAAGAGAACCATCCTAACTAATTTTTAGAAGAGTTTCCTATCCTCTAGACTGACTTCCTTTCAAGAAACCAAAATGTTTGGACTGACTATGTGTTTAAGATACTAATGATTCGTGACAAAGACCTAAGAGTCCCACCACACACCATATTTACGTTTGATACTTTCTAAAATTCCTTCAACCGTAAAGAAACCAAGTAATTGATCCACCTGGCATAGAAAATAGGAAAGATTCCAAAGAAAAAGGAGAACTCTGAATTAGATTTTGTTGAGTTTCAGACCATTTATTATTCAATTCGCCCTATTTATTTCTCAAAACACTTTCCTCAGGTGCAGTATTAGAATCCACTTCCGCCGCCGCCTTTCTTTTATTTTTATCTTTATTTTTCTTATCGTTTTAAGAATCTGATTAAATCCTTCCTTCCCACACCTCGTTATCCACCATTTAACTTAGCTTAAAAACAAGATCCGATTAAAAAGTATCCATAGAGAAGAAAAACAGGATGTTGAGAGGGAAAAAAGTGATAGGAAAGAAAAGCTAATCCACAATTTAAAAATTAAACATGCGCAACGCCAAAAGTAAAAAAGGAGAAAGTTATCTTGAGATGTTGAGCTTAATGGAATTAAATTCGCGTATAAGTAGAGAAAGAAAGGATGAGGGTTGCAGGTGTTTGGAGATGTGCTGGACATTTTATCAGTTAATGATCTTGAGCCATATTTCCCTCTGGGGAAATCCAAATTTATACTCTCATTAAACAATTATTCTTATCAATCAAAGAGTATACTCAAAATAATAAAAAATAATGGACTCCTAAACCCAGAACTTGACCCTTAAAGTCGCAGAAATGGACATATTGCATAAAGTATGGGAGGTTTTTTTTTGTTGACTATTGAGCCATTTTGTTTAAAATTCCTCAGAGTTTCATTGAGTAGAGACAGTCGAGAGGATAAGGTAAACATAAATGTGTACCTGTAGGATAAGGAAGTCCAAATCCAGCGTATCCACTGTATCCACGTCCAGTTGCATAGGCTGCAGCATAAGCAGCTGCTTGAAAACCTGAAATATCGAAAATAACATATTAAAATTTTATAATCCAAAACAACTTATAAAACTTATAAACTTAATTACTGTAAAATTAAAAGGAGAAAGGATAATAATAATAATAAGTTGGGATATAATAATTTAATAGAAAAAAAACAAACAAAGAGGACATGGACAGGGACAAAAAGGGAAAATGTCATAACTCAGAATCAGACAAAAAAATTACAACAAACCAATCCCAAAAGCATTTTAACAAAAAACAATACAATATTTGAATTCGTTAGTTACATAATTATAACAAAAACGGAAGTCAAGCTCTACTTCATATTTAGTATAAAATGAAGAGCTCAACTTTATAATTAATTAAGGAAAACAAAAAGAAAACATAAAAGACCTGGACTCATCATCACGTTTCAAACTTTTTAGAAGATTGGAAGAAAGGACTCCTCCTGTGTGGTGAAAGTGTAATTTCCTGATAAACTACATATGACTCCATTGCATCCCGTTAATAAATTCATTTCTATAAGACAACCTGGCTTAGAGTCAAGAAAAACTTGTCTGGAACTATTATTTCCAGAAATGATGAATCACAGGTCCAGTATTTGTATTTAAAGGAAAAAGGGAACCAAATGTTAACAAACAAAAAACTTCATACTTTCCAACAAAAATTTTTAGAGAAGCATATGAAAAAATAGCAAGGTAAAAAAGAAAAAAAGACAAAAAAGAAGTGTTATGGTTATAAGGAAAATAGAATGGGTAGAATAGAAAAAAAAGGTAATGGAAATCCTGTTTAGAAAAAAAAATCTACATAAACAAAAGAATAATGAGAATTTTTTAAAGACTGTTAGTCCACTAAACCACCACCGAAAAAAAAGAATATTCTAAAAACTACTATGTATATATAACTACTAGGTATACAAAATAAGGAAAGAAAATTTCCAGGTGTAAACTCAATATTATCCAAAAGAGTTTCTTTTTTTTCACTCCCACCTTTTTCTTTCCTTTAAGTTTAAAAACTTTTTCTTCCTCTCATCGTAACCATAAGATTTGAATGAAATGAAACCATATCTTAAACTTATACTATACAACCGTATGAAATCTTCAAACTTTTCCTTTAAAAAATAAAGATGAGAGAAAGTAAGTGTGAGAGTGAAAGGCTGGTTACAACTCCTTTGGTATAGTTTTGAGTTTTCTAAGGTTTTTGTATCCATTTTTCCATTAAGTATACCCTTTCCTTTTTGAAAAGGAGGGGAAAGTGTGGCTAGAATTCATTGTATGCCCCAGGAGATACTTTGAGTCTGGAGAATGGGATTTCTAACCTAAATTATATCCTGTCATGGACAAAATCAAATGAGGTAGGGCACGTTAACGTTATTCGAGTCAAGTGAAATTCATCCTCTCTTGTTTCCCAATTAACTTCCGTAAGTTGTAACAGGAAACACCTGGGAATTTTACTGAACCCTCCCAGGTCAACAAAGGATACTTTTAGCCACATATTCCCAAAATATACATAATCTAAATTCTAAACTAAACTTCTCTACTCTACATAAAAAAAATAAACGTAGAATCAGTAAGTTTTTTTTTGTACATACCATCAGGCAACGCTCCCAAAGACCACATTAAATCTATGACAATGCGAGCGGCACAAAGGAAAAAAGAGACAATATAGAATCCGAGTCATCATCACATCACTGCAGAAGTAGTAGTGTGGTAGTGGTAAAATATGGGTTATTTATCAGAATTAAAATTAAAATATTAAAACTAAATTCTAAACTAAATAAAAATTATTCTATACACAAAAACAAAACTAAACTACGATAATAATTTAACTAAATGCAGACGAAACAACGGGACGACCACCAAAAAAACTAAGCATAGGCTTTCCCTTCCTAAAAGGTTGTATCTCATCTAAAATATCTAATGTTTGCTAATTTTGTTTTGAAACTAATAATATAATATCCTACTCCTAACCTCCACCATACACTTGCTAATTTCTACTACGATAACTATAACATGGAATTCCTAATTATAACAATTCCTTAACTTTCCCAAGTCATCCTTGTCATCCTTATTGTTTTCACTCCAAGCCTCCCGAACACATTTTTGGAAAAGGAGAAAATAATAAAGGAAAAGGAGTGTGAAAATTATGAAGAAAAGGAAATTTTTAATCTTTTTTTTACCTTTCACAATGACATAACTCAAGGTTAATGAAACCGTTATAAAAAAGAAAACAAAGATTTTAAGATAACTAAAAAGTTAAATTTCTTTTTTCTCTGCCGCTTTCACTACAACTGCTTTCTAAAGTTCTTGACGTTCTTTAACTAAACGTGAGGTCACGACAGAAAAGTAAAAGAGATAAGGAAATAAATAAGAAACCCAAAAGGCTGCTGAGCTTGTCATCATTCCCAAAATTTCAAGGGAAAAAACTCTTCTTGAATCAAACATCGCCTCTGTCACGAAAGAACGCAAAGAATCTTTAAAGAAAAGTCTTATTCATATAATCTTATACCACCTTGGAGTTATCTCTGTCGAAACTAAGTTTAGGTGACCAGAGGTGCTTAGGGAATTTCAATGTGAGAAGAAAGGTTAAAAGATCATACGTGAGAAAAAAAGTATGAATAGAAGCGACAGAGAAAAAATAAAATCACACTATCTAAAAATGAGAGGTTATTGAATAGAAAATTGAATATAAAAGATTCTGTTTTCTTTTTATGTCTCTTGTCAAAAGAATTAAAATGTTAGATGGCATAGTATGGCTTTGACAGAAGATGTCAAAGGAGAGAAAGGATGGAAGAGGCATAAGGTCACCTACAAGGGTTGACAAGGTGGTGTCTTTTCAGAAAATAAAAATGTGTCCTCCAACTAATAATCTCATGTGAATATGTTGTGAGAGGCAGAAGAAAGAAGTTAGAGAAGGCATCATCACTTCTTTTACAAGCTCCAATTTTTCCTCCCGGGTTTTTTCTTTTTCGTCTTGGACATGGAACATGAAATTTTAGGATCCAAAGTTTATTTTATACTTTCGAAGACTTGTACACAAGGAGATAAAATATAATATAAACTATCTACATTTATATTATCAGAACTTTCAAAATAACTCAAACTAACTACAATGAGCATTTTTTTTCTTCTAAGTTAATAACACTCTTACTAAATTCATCAGATCTAATATTATTAGTGCAATAAATATAATCCACACCTACCGTTTATATTACCTACCTAAGTTAAGTAAAGAGCCTCAGAGAATATTAGAGTAGTAAAGGGTTGGGAAGTGAAAGTGAAAGAAGAAGAAAAGGGTAGGTAAAAAGTATACTGTTAAGAATTTTCTAACAAGATTTTCTAACTAATTATCAAACAACGAATAAATATTAGTAAATTTCTGCTTAAAATGAAAATTATAGAAGAAACTTAAGCGAAATATAATAAGTAATTTATAAACACTGGGAATTAAGGAAAAAAATTTTATACAGTTCTACTGTGTGTTTTGGGTGGTGGATGGCCTATTTGGGAAAAAAGTTAGAAAGTGGGTGGATAATGACCATGTCCTTTATTGTCACCCGAGAAAGAGAAAAAAAAGAAAAGTAAAATTCCTTCCATTGTTTCTCAGTATGTGGTAAGTTGAAATAGGAGAAAGCATTCACTATCTTCATTTTAACGCTTACGTTTTTCTTACAAAGGTGACAATAATGGTATGGAAAACTATCCATCCCGCAGACTTATTTTATTAGTAACTCTTTCTCTCTTTACCTAATAGTTATCCTAGATACTTTAAGTTTAACTACATCTATACCACACCAATAATACTCATATTACTTTTTACGCACTCCAACAACCAATTTTAACTACATAAGATACAAGTTACGGACTGGCATTTATCATCATGAATTAAGTTAATGTTACAATCTACCAATCAACAACCACATTAATTTTTACATTAAGTATTCTATCTAACTAAAGCCAGGGAGAAGAAAAGATTATTTTAATCCATTAGTAATCAAATCTAATATACTCTCTCTATTATTTAATTAAACTACAATCTCCATTGTCCTTAAGTCAGCAAATGCATAAGATTCAAAATTGAGTTTTTAAATCCTCTGCCTCTCAAACTTATTTTCAGTCGAACGAGATTCGTCAAACTAATACCTTACCAAAATGTAGAATAAGCAATACTTTCCCTCAACAATAGTTTAATACTTATTATGATGAAGACATTCAACATATCGAAACAACCATACATTTTTTATTAGGATCTACCTTTTTTGAAGAATGAGAGAAATAATAAGTTTCAAAGAACTTAATTTCCGGAAATCGAACATTTATTTCTAAAGAAGAAAATCATCTTTCTTTTTTTCCCCTTAATTTCTATTCTTACTGGAACTTTGTAATAACTCCTTAGGTCATGTTCATGTTCCGAAATCCTACTCATATTTCTACCACTTTCCTTTTTTTTATTTTCTACCAATCATTTTCCCACATCACGTACAAGAAACCTCTCCTTGTCTCTCGCAATGAATGGAATTCACTAACAAGCAGAAAGATAATAGAGAAATCTAAAGCATCTCTCCATTATTATTTCTTTCGAAAGAAAGAAAAAGAAGGTGGCCAACAATCATAACAATTCAATGTAGAAAATCTACAAAAACAAGACAATTCCCAAATACTGATCACATCACGTAGGTACGACTGATTTAGTTATCCTCTGTGAGTAGAAATAAAAACAAGATGAGAAATTTTATATATTTATAGTAAACAATGGATTTCACAACCCTGCCTTTGGACTAGATATATTAATTGAAATGATCATAGAAATTCTAATTCCCGGAAGACATGTGGATACTTCAACACAATTTCTTATTCTGACTATTCTATGTTGTTACGCTATTCTTGTTGAGCACACCGGGCGGAATAAAAATCATCATTTCTTGTCACCATGTTCGTCTCAGATGTTAAGACTTTAAGAAACAAGCATCTGCTACATTTTCCTCATCTGGTATTATATTTGTGATAAATAGGAAAAAATCCTTCTTCCTTGGATGGGACACAAGAAACAAATGAGTTAAGGAAATAATAAATTCTTTAAAAATATTAGTGCATAGTAACAATTTTCCTTATTTTATACCATTATGATCTTGTTATTTAAAATTAAAAATTAAAGGATTGCTATTATTTAAATAGCAAAATTCCTATTATTAAAATCTGTACACGTTAATCTAAGGCATTTAGCCAAAAAATGATGATGATGAAGAGAAAAAATCTTTTCCTAATTTTAAAATTAGACTATGAAAATAAATTAATCTATAAAATACGACCTTAATAATAAAAAAATTAGGTCACTATTGTAATTTCTAGTCTTTAAAAATTCCATATGTCTTTAGGTATAAGTTTTCTTATGCACGATTATATTTAATTTGATTGATTATTGTTTTGTTTTCCATTCACATCTTTGAATGATATCAAATTTAGATATGCATAACTTTATTATTATGAAGAATCTCACTTAAATTTGATATTATTATTATTATTGTTGATAATGAAAGTTTTGATTGTTTTCTTTGGCAATTCGTTGATAATAATGAAATTAATAATTATAATAGTTAAAAAGTCGTATAGAAGAGAAGGAATAAAAAAATTAATTGGCACCTTTTTCTTTATACTGAATCTAATTAAAAATCTACCACATGACATAAAAATGGAAGTGAATTTTGAAGCCTTTTTCTCATTATTTTATATAGCTGGATGTTTTGGTTCCATTCTTAAAATGCGATTGAGCTCCTCCCATTATTAATGGTACTGAAAGGGTTTTAAGAACCCATTCTCTAATATTTTAATTCTAAGGCCTATACGTGAATTAAGGTCTACGTGGCAAATCCAGCTATAACTAAAAGGCCAACTCTTTTTTTTTATATACTTTCTAAGGCTAAAGATTAACTCCATCCTTGTGTTAGTAATTATAACTACAGAAGAACTAATTCTCAAGTGTAACTCTTTAAAAAGACAGTCAACGAAGAAGAAGAGTCTCATCTTTTTCCTTTACAAAAGTAATTAACACTGACTAAAATAAACTACATCTTCTAAAAGTCATCATCACAAGACAGAAAATTGGTTCCTGGAATTTTTAGGCCGGATATTATGAAAGCTAAGTATTCATTCTAAATATCTATCTACATAAGTACACAAAATTGAGACGGTTTTCATTTAGACGGACTAAATTATTTTTTGGACTCACGTTTTCAACATGATAATAATAAAATGGTCGACTAGGATAGATAAAATGAAGGATTTTTCTCAAGTGTACTTTGACAAAAAGACACTCAAGTGTTGACTACGACGAACGGTGTTGGACGAACAGGACTCTTCTTAAAAGTCATTTTTAAGAGTAGGCCTTTTTCTAAGGACTACTCAACTATACTATTACTACCGTCATCTAATAACGAATTTCCTACATTTCTACAATCATAATAAACTACGTAAATCGCAAAAATGGAACAACAGCCATTTTCAACAGCCAAAATCCTCAAACGATATCTTGTAACCTGATTTGTGTAAAATCACAGACAAATGAACCAATCCAATGATTCCTACCGACATTCCTTCCTAACAATTCTGTCTTTGAAATAATTTTCTAATACCTAAATCCATTTGACTAAGAAAACAATGAAAATTGAATAATTCACCAAAAGGAATTGAAAAAGTGAACAGTAGAATTCAAGTGAATTGGAATGAAAGAATTTAAAGTCCGACTGCCTGGAGTGGAACCATTGTGAGTCCTACAGGGTTGATGGTAATGCCAGCCGTTTGATTTGTGGGATTGCCATGATGGTGGTGGTTAGTAATCACCCCAAATAGATTCTTATGGGCCAAATATGGAGATGCTGGATGTTCGAAAGTGGAGAGGATGTGATGGTGGGTTCGGGAATGGTTCCCGGACATGGGTGACGAATGAGTGGTCGCGGCAGCAAAGGGTATCGCATAAGGAGTGTATCTGATGGAGGTTGGAGCCGCAGTTGCAGTGCCTATGGCTGGAATTAGAATGAACTCACCATAGCTTGCTCCTCGGGTGGAAGCTCGGGTCTTGGCCAGATTTGATGGTAGCATAACTTCTTTTGGTTGTGCCTTTTTGCACTCTACCTGCTCAAACGAAAAAACAGTCACCCTAATTAGTCCATACATGACTCGAGTACTAGAGGAAAACCAATGTGTTGGTTGTCACTCAAGTCCAGGAGCTTAGGACCTATACAACTAGATTTAGAATTCTAAAAATTTTGTTTACTAACAAAATTAATAGAAAAATAAACCTAAACTAAACCTTATAAATACTTACCATTTTGTTATTAATTTCATGGAAGTGTATCTCGCAGACTTTATCTACGACATCTTCATTCTGGAAAGTGACGAATCCAAACCCTAAAAATAAAAGAATAAAAATATATAACTTATCATTCAATTTATCAACAATTAAACTATCACTATATAAAATTAAATGCATAGGATTAGAAATAAAATGAAAACAAAGAGCATGTATAGAGATCATTGGAATTAAAACAGTTGTGTTGAGGGACATAAATAACATCATGAGTCTTTTTCGGTTGAAGTAAAAGAAGTTAGGAATCGAAATATTCCGAGTTTAAAATAGTAATGGAAGCAAGAAGGAAGTGACATTGTGTTTCCTGACAAAAGGATCCTAACATAAGAAAAAGAGGATAGAAAAACCCACCATCTCGTCGTCACTGTCAGGTGCTTTGAAAAAGAATGTTCATTAGAAATACCTCAAGCATCACTTCGAGGTTTTTTTTTTCTTGGCACAGATCGACTTTTGGTTTTTTGCTAATTAACGGCCGTAGCAAGCACCACTCGTCCGCCTTTCTCTCAAGCTAGCTTCCTCTCAAGTTTTCTGAATCGCTGCAGAGGAAAATAAGCTTAGACGTGCATATTTTTTGTTTCCGTTCATTAGAAATCGGGTACTTAACTTTGAAAAGAAAACATAGAAAGTCTCCTCAATACTTAATCTTATCACATTAATGATTATAGTTAACCCTCATAGAACTGCCACATAAAATACCAATTTTATCTCCCCTCGAAATCAGTTACAAGAATTATTTTTTACAACAACAACTTACTCTACTATACTATGATATCACTTAGTTTCTTACAAAATATAAGAAATAAACATAAGATTAAAGTATATAAAGATTTCTCTCTCTGAGAAAGAAAGATAGAAAGAGTTCCAAATTCTCGTTAACTTATTCATTTATGGAATCTTCCTATTAAATTTATTCAAATGCTTATCAAATGGTGAAAGGAGCTTTGAAAAGAAACCTTACGAAAGAGAAAAAAAAACAAGACCAATATAACTTTCTTGAAAGGGTATGAACTTCCTTTTGTAAAACTTTCCCCTTTACTTTAACCCTTTTCTCTCTCTTCAATGCATGCAGAAGAACTTTCCCTAAAAAAGAGAAAAAGTGCTGAGCCGATACCATAGTAGTTACTAGTGAGTGGGTCGGTGGGTAAGAGAAAAAAAAGGAAAGAAAATTCTGATTTCATAAATCCATAAACAAGGACCTGTTCCATAATGGAAGAGGAATTGGGATTTCAATTTTCTCTCCAGAAAATCCAATGCAGAGACCCCTATCTATATACACAACCTTACGAAAGCAGACGACTCTGTCTTCGAGCGGAAAGACTTACATGTAATCTCTGAGTTATTCTTCCCTAGAACCGTCATCATCATAAACCGGAGAGAAGAAATGGGACCGGATTACTAAAACCCCATTCACCCCCCCCCCCTTTCATTTTTTCCTACTTTCTCACTAGTCTGGATTTCGATGAACCACCATCATCAAGTATCCTAATTGATGTCAGTTACCTTTAGAATCTATGGTCTATCTAATGGCAAAATCCACACTAACAAAAGGTGATCTCATCACAGAAGCTCCAGTCTGTACCGACCAATACGGTGTGAAAGTAACCAAGTCAGGCAGACAGTGTGGAGAAAATAAAATTAGATCGGGAGAGGCTATATCTAACCAACCAATCACGCATTGGCATTCTCATCTCATACTAATTTCCTATATTAACTATTTCACTTTTATAATACAAAATATTAATACAAGTTTTTTTTTAAAGTTATTGAAGAGAATTAATAAAATAAATCTAGAAAACATTGAATTGATTCCCATTCATTTCATCTCGACTCTACTTTTTGACTCATGGAATTTATTTCATCTACCTTTTTTTTCTTTGTATTTCCAATTTATTATTATAGGCGTAGGAGGTAGTTACCTACCAAATGGGAGTTAAAGCCAAACAAAAACTCTCGCTTTTCCTACCAAAAAAACTTTAAGAGAAAGTCCCAGTAGAAAACGTTATGAACCACATGAACATTTTTCATAGACGTAGAGAGAGAAAGTCATGAGGGAAAAGTAAGAGAGTAAGGAGAAAGATTGGGAAGAAAAGCAACGGATGAAGTACGAGCAATCACTTGCATACTACAACTTTCTCTTCGTTCCTTTTATTATATTCCACCTCTTTTCTCTAACCGTCACTATTTATCTACATGAAAACCCGATTTGTCTCCTCCGACGACACTAGTAGTACTCTATAAGTAGAAGTTTGGAGAAAAGCTCTCTTTCCCACCAACGAACATATCCAAGTACTACCCCACTCTTTTTCCAAAGTCCAAAATCCTAAACGGAAAGTCTTTAGTACTCACTCTAATCTTCATAGTTTAACTCTTAGTAGAGTCCTCCTCTACTATGAAAAGAGGAGATTCAATTCAATCTCACGATTACATACTTCCTCACTTTCACTACTTTTACTTATTAATTTTCAGGAATCTAACATTTTCTCATCATATCCTATGCTTTAAATTACAAACTCAAAGAATTTCTAAAAACACTTCAACAAGACAATAGAAACTTACTTACTAAAGTTTACAAGGAAACTTTAAGTGACTAAAACCCTAAAGGAATATTTCCATTCAATTAACGAATATTGCCCAACAGGAAACTTAAATTCTAAAGACTTCACACACAACAACAACACTTTACATTTTTATTTCCCTTTCTCTTTTAAATTCCACAATGAAAATAAAAGTCAAAACATCATGAATTAAAACAATCTTCATTTCACGAACAGAAGAAGAAAACTTTAAGATTAAACCCATGTTTTTAAAATAGAAAATTAAAGTAATTCTTTGATTTACTCAAAAACTGCCTCTAGCTTCCGCCTACTCTTAATTTGATTTTACTCATTAAAAAACATGAAAGTGAAAACCAAGTAGTAAGTAGTGAAGATTGGGTTGAAATATTAGTTACAGTTGGAGGCAGGGCTAAATATAATAAATAGCTTAAAAAGAATAAAACTTCAACAAAGTACATTCACCCTTTGACCTCATACATTTAAAAAATCTGATTAAAATTTATTCTTGTTTCTTTGTATGAAAACTATGGTGTAAGGTTGGTTGACATTTTGAAGTTAAACATTCAACTTTCAAAGTGAAAGTTAAATTTAATAATGCTGAGAATTGTTTGAATTTAACATGACAACTGAAGATATGCTATAAGAAAAGAACATGGTGGATTTTGAAAAGAAAAGTGAAATATGTTGAAAGTCAATATAATAAAAAAACAAGTTGAAAAGTTGTAAAACAACGTAGACCCTTAGCCAGTGGTGGTGGTGGTTGAAGTAAGAAAATGTTGAAGATGTGACAAGTTTCCTAAGCTAATTCAACCTATAAGAATAATTTAGAGGGAGAACACTTCCGCCACATAGAGCATTATTATAAAAACAAGGAGAACAATGTAATACAAAAGGGCCTTATTGAATTTAATTACAATAAATAAGAAATGATGAGGGGGGAAAGGAAGAATGTCTCAAGTTTTAGAAACTTCAAACTCAGGCAAGTATATTTCTAAAAGTCTTGAAGGATTCTTAGCTCTTCCTAACCTCATCTCAATAGGATCTTAGAAAAGGACTCCAGGGGAGTGAAAGAGTTGAAGATGAGGCAAAAAAGAGAAAGTTCTATTTTCAAAGAATCTAAATGTCAATTCCAAATATCCCAATCCTTGGATTTATTTGTCATTCAGTTTCAAATAAAATGTTAATGTGCTGGCCACGTAATAAATTTCCAAACTTTTCCCTCCTCTCACTTCCAAAGTATTTTTAAAGAAATTCAAAAAGTAAGAATATAACTTAAGAAAGAGAAAAAATTCGTTTTGTTCAAGAATCTAAAAAAAAAATGTCTGCCATAATTGCCTAGCTCCTACTCGCTCCTACGTTACATAAAATATTGAAAGAACATTCTGCTCTGTAAAATATGTCCTTTCTTTACACAAAAATAAGCATAAGAATTTTTTTTGTGTCTTTAAATTAAGAAAATGGGTGACTTTTTGAAAAGGCGTTAGCTTTTTTCCAAATGGAATGAATTCCAGTTTGTAAACTTAACTTTCTCCTTGAGAAAGGCAAAAGGAAAGAAAGAAAAAGTTTGTGATTCCTAACATACCTTAAGCTCTCCTAACGTTATAAAATGAGATCTCTGAATTTGAGCTTTCTTTCTCCAGAGAAAGTGAAATACCTTTCTCTCTTCCGTTCTTCCATTTCTTCCCGACTAAAATTTACGAGTCACTTTCCCATTGCAATTCGCGACTCTTACTACTGTTTTTCTCTCTCTTTTTCTAAGATATAACTTTCTACGGAGAAAGAAAAAAGCTAAAGGTATCGTATCATAATTCAACTCTCGTCATTCACATTCATCCTGTTTTCTTTTATTCTTTCTTTCTATGATTTCAATACATAAGAAAAAAACAAAACTTATACTCTATAAGTTACTCCTCATCCTTTCTAATACCAAAGGGGAATTATATTAAGAATCTTTTTTAAAGTTATTCAGAAATTAAAATCCTTTCTTTATGATTCTCATTACCAATTTTCCATTAGTCTCACCCATCCATCCAAAGAAAGGCATTGTCTCTAATCTAAAAAGAAGAAGACCTACTCATCATTTTACATATTTCCTTTTTACAAAAAAAGTCAAAAGTTCTTTCTCTTGTTTTTATAACTCTCACATGAGTGAAAGAAAGGAAAGGAAGCAAAGAATGAATAGAAAGAAAAGAGTTATAAGATCTCTTGTTCTTTTTCACTAAGGAAGAAAAGTCATATTCTTAAATTTAAAAAATCTTCAAATTAAAAATATAAGTCCTTGTTCTCACGCTTGCTTTGATAAAAATAAAGTAATAGAGAGTAACATAACCCTTTTTTCTTTCTTTCCATCCCATCATCCCACAAATCCTTTTTTATTAACAAAAATTAAATATTCTCTTCTGGAAATTTTAATTCCTTTTATAAGTACAAAAGATCTCAATCAAGTCTACCGAATGACATTTTTTAATTTATACAACATCATTTTTAACTCTATGCTCTCCTCATTTTAAATTCTTATTTTAACTATTAATTATTTGAAACTTCAACCAATGGCTAATGTTACTCCAAACTTTTGAAAAGTTGTGCAATTATTATATTTTGTCTTCTTACGCTAAATGCCTCTAATTATAATAGAGAGTGAATTAGAAGTTTGAAATTTCTGAGTCTACGTTTTTGTTCTTATGTTCTTATTCAGTAGAGCATGAAATTAGAAACCAGAAAGGTAAATAATACTGAATTCTACGTCTAATTCGTCTAATTCTCACTTACACTACCACTCCTCCTTTGGGTGTATGCAATTAAGATAGTTATTTCTAGTATCCCTACTTCATGTCAGAACATGATGATGAACTTAGAAGCTTTAACTTTTCTAATTGCACTAAGCTCTTAAGTGGGATTTTATTACAAGGAGACCCTATGTTCTGAAATATGAGGACAGGAGTTTAGAAATAGCCTTTCAGATGGTCATTATGATCGTCTCTCTTTTCTTTCCTCATATCCTAAATTTAGGAACCAAAAAAAGAAGAAAAAAATGGACTTAAAGAAAAAACTTTTGGCGGACCAACCATTTTCTTGACTTTCACGTTCAGATCTCATAAATTCCTTCCAACTCAAAAGCCAGAACTCATCCGTGCGTTGACGATCCGAATCGTCGAATTGCTTTTGCCCCAAAACTATACAAACATTAACTCGCTCATCTCCTACTACTTTTACCAGCACCAACTTCAACAGTACTCCAAATTACAAATGTCTGAACGACTCTTAATATCGCCATTTCAAAAAATATTCTACTAGGACCAAAGACCAAAGCAGATGGATCCAAATATGAGTATTGAACTGGAACGAAAAAACTAATGAAAAGAGTATACCGTAGCACTGTTGAATGATTATTATTTCTTATTACTATACTATAAAATATACGACACGGTAAAAATATAAGTAGAACATGGAAAAATCATTAAGTAAAGTTACGTACTCGAATTGAAATTGGAAAAATTATTCTAATGGATTTGCAAACAAGATCATTTTAATATGACCTAAATATTCCATAAGTGATCCTTCCTTCGTGTCTGTTTGCAACTTTTCTTTACGTGAGTTAAAATTTCCAAACTAAATCCAAATTATTATTGGTAACACAACAGTTAAATGTTAAATTCAAAATGGAAAATCGAGTATTAATTTCTAATTATTTATTACACAAAACTTCCATTAAAATAATAATAAATTTTGATTTATTTAATACTTAATTTAACTCTTTATGTCATTTTTATCTTTGAATGAAAATCTAAAGAGATATCATCTATGAAAACTATTCTGCTGTTTAGCCAATTCTAAAAATAATAGTTGATGTGATAACCCTTAACTAACTCCCCTCCTTCTTCTCATAAAATCAGACAAGATCCATGAAAGAAGAATCAGGTGGAAAGAAAAAGAAGAGTGACAGAGTTTTTGCGATTAGTTAAAATATTATTAGATATTACTGTCTTGGTTTGGAATTTATTTGAGTACCATATGGGTTAAACCATTTCATTTCATTTTTCAAGATGTTGATAATAGATATATGAAAATTAAAGTAGAAAGTTACTCTACTTAAAAAAAAAAGAAGGAGGAAGCCTCTTTCTTTCGTGCGTCATTCAATTTAAGTGTTGCATGATGGTAAGAATGACGACAAAAAGGCAAGATAGAAAGAAAGAAAGGGGAACAAGCAGGTACGTTATGTACGTACATTTCCTTCTTTCTTTCTTGGACATAGACGATCCTTACATCATCTACATTTCTTTACAAACCATTTCATTTTTCCTAACTTAATATAAGAGAGAAAAGATGACGTCAATAAAAACTGTAAGGTACGGACTCTTCTACTCTTAAAACACAAGAGCCAAAAAAAAATATAAAACTTATTCTTTTTCTAAATTCGAATTGATCCGAATCCATTTAAATCAATTTATAGCTCCTGTCGAGGTAAAATTATACTCTTGGAAGTGAAAGAGAGAGTGAGTGAGTGAAAGCTAGAAGATCACCTTCACCTTCTAATTACATTTCATCTCCCATTATTTCATTCTGTCTACCATACAAAACAACATTTGGAATATAACTCAAACTAAGTCAGTCAGCCTCAGCCAGACGAGTAGGAAAGAATGATCCAGTAAAATATAGTAGATGGATAAATACCACAAACAAACAAATTCACTTTCCTACTCCATTTCCCATACAAAATATCCCTTTCATTTAATTTATATTATCAAAATATCAAAAAGTGACAAAACCAAAAACCTAAAATCCACCAGTATACCACATTTTAAATATCATCCAACCCAGAAACAAAAAAATAAGAATGAATAATATGAGCATTGAGTTTAGCTCATCTTGAGTTGAAAATCTTTCTGTTTCATAGATCACTTCGTCACGACTCAAAAGTTCAACGTTATAAAACACTTGAGACATTTTTATGATATTACGGATGAATGTTTCTTTCTCCATGCTTATGTCGGCTTATCAGCTTAAATACATTTGGCTTTTTTTTAAAGTAAGAAACAAAGTGGCTACTTTTAGAATGTGTAGTAAAATAGTTGTAATAAAAAAAGAAAAGAGTAATCCAAGGAAATAATACAATGGATTTCTATTAAAAAAAGCAGAGAAGATAGAAAAAAAAGTGAAAGGAGGATGATGATTCTTTAGAAAACTTACCCCGATGTCGGTTCGTCTGTTTATCGAACATGAGCATTGCATCCTCAATCTGTAAAATAAAAAAATAAATTACTTAGAATCCAAATACAACACTTCATATCCACATTTCGCATGTGATGAACACGTTAATCATTTTCATTCATTTTCTCCTGTCTTTTACTTCCCCTACCCGAGAGAGAGTTAGAGATCAAGTATAAGTCCGTCCCTTGAATAATTAATTTAAAACCGAGAGAAATACCATAGAATCTTTCATGATTCAGTTCCCGTTCACTAAAACCGCCGCTACCACAAAATCACTCGTTTTTTCATCATGACGCAGTGTTCATTTTCCCTTTTTAAGGTATAAGAATGGGAAAGAAGGAGTCTGTTGTGTCTACACCCGTCCTAACTCCCAGATATTATTTCGAGAAAAGAAAGTTCCAAAGTAATGCCGTGTCAAAGGCGGACAGACAAAACTGAGTACTTCTAATTTTATATTCAGCATTACTAACATAAACCACAAAAATTATCTTCAATTTCAATTATCTCCAAATAGACACTAACAGTTGTGAATTCTAAAGAAGGGTTCTCAATCTTAAGAATAAGAAGAAGAAGATCCTTGTCTAATGATCTTGATCTCCGTTTATAACTCAAAGATTCACATTCCATTCCTCTTCGGCTCCTAATGTCAAAACATTGAAAGGGTTTCTTTGGCTTTAATGCATGACAGGTCGAAGTCAGAGGAAATACTTTTCTCTTGTGAGTCGAAGTAAAAAAATAGGAAGCTAAGCTACATACATAGAATAGAATCTAGTAAAAACGAAAAACCAAGAACACACCCAAGAGAGTTACACCCACATTACACGAAAAGTTTTGGATATGTTGAAAAACATAGAGTGATTATTATTATTTACTAAAGAAAAACTAAAAGAATAAAAATAAAAATGTAATTCCATTTCGTGACTCTTAAATCAAAACTTAATCATTATTCAATACAATTCATAGAAAAGGAAGCCATCATTATTCTATAATTCTTAATTAGATTTTCTCTTTTTTTCACTTGAATAAGAGAAAAGAGGAAAGTTTCTCCTATGACCTGGATTTGTTCATCCAATCAAAGACGAAGTAAAAAAGAAGGGGCAAGAGAAGGAATTGGAGTTAATCTCTGTTTCAAAAGGAACTTTCCGCCATCGCCCTCAAAGGGATCAAGATTACGAAGGAATTGTTTCCTCATCGTCACTCTTTCTCTTCCACATCTGCGCCTCAACATAAGAGAAGGGTATCTTAAATTTATAGAAATACCATCATAGCACCAGCACCAGCACCCTCACGGATGATGAGGAAAACCGCAGGGGGAACTCTTCTTTAAGAGAAAGAAGGAGAGAAAGCCATATCTTATCTTTCTTTTTTTTCCTCAAAAGATAATAAGGTTAACATCATTGAAAAAACTCAAACTTCTTGGAATCAAATCCTATTCTCTAAGAAATATAAGAACAGTTTTCAATTCATTTCTCACCTTTGAATTCATCCGAGGGCAAAAACTTTATTATTTAGAAAACTAAATAAGAGATTCTAAAGTCTTGTTCATGCTTGTTCCATTTTATTTAAACAAACTTTTCTTTTAAGTTCTTTTCTTTCAAAAAACAGATCAAATTTCAAATGTTTCTCCTCACTTACTTTTCTATTTCTTTTTTTCATTTTATTTAAGAAAGAAAGTAATTTAAACAATTCAAATGAATTTTTAATTTGGACAAAAATTCTAATTAGAATATTATTAAAGTATTATATAAAGTACATTAACTTTAACATAACAAAAAAAAATATTTGAAAAAGAAGAAAATAAAAAATCAGAGAGATTTTAAATCTATTTATCTTAACTTTCTTTTGTTTCTTACAAACATAATTAAGTTGAAAAATTGCAAATACTTAAAATCAGTAAAATGTGAATTTGGAAAGTTAATAATAAAAAAAATTCTAAATAAACAATTATTGAATTAATTTTAAAATGAATACTAAAAAATTTTTAACCCTCTCAAATATAACTAAGCATGGACCTTTCCAATTCCAACACCACTACTCACTACTCCTGTGGTAGTGTTGAAACTTTACTTTGAATGTTTTAGAATTAGACAATGATGATGAGAATGAGAAAAGTAAAAAGAGAAACTAAAAGTAAAAGAGACCGCAACCTCAGTGAAAGTTAAACTATATAAAATTTACTAACTTTGAATTGAAAATAAAATAAAATAAAACTTACCGGACCAAACTGCTCAAAGTATGTTCTGACATCTTCTATTGTGGTGGGTGCTGAGAGACCTCCAACGAATATTTTCTTCGTACGCGTAACCATCTGAAAATCAAATAATCAACAAAACCCGTAATTACAATTTTAGACTTTGACTAAAAACCATAATTAATTCATGGAAAAAGAGAAAAGAGAGTCATCTTTAGGAAATGAAACCACTGTTCCTAACTTCGTCCTTTCTATTATTTTCCATTGTTCAAAATTTTGACTCAAGGTTCTATAGTAACGAGTACGTATTTGAAAATTTAGGGGTATTAAAATTATAGGTCTTTTCGTCCTTTCAATTCATTCCTCTTGAGAGTAAGAAAAGGGGGGCAAGAACCCCCTTGGGGACACTTATGCCTTTATTTAAGCCCCCTCAACCACTTTATTAGAATCCAGAGCCTTTATTACGATTTTTACGGCATGTAGGTTTCACGTCAAGTCGAACCACAGCACACAGTAGTGCTGAGTTGTTCTGAAGAGAACAACGAACGGCCTTCTTCCAAGTCACAAAACGACCGAATAAAAATCGATAAGGATTCTAGACACCTTACTCACTCAGACATCGACATCTTTCTCAAACTCAATACATTATTCCATTCTTCTTTAAATAAGAATCAGAATATCTTTCAACAATACAAAATATTCTAAGAAACAACTCAACAGGAAAGAAAGGTTAGTCGTAATGCAGTCAGTCACTCAAAAAATTTCACTTTCAAAAGAATTTATTTACAAGTGAATATTTCTTCTTTTTTCTCTAAAAATAACAATTAATCTAAACTTTATTTCTTCACAGCAATTTTTAACTATTAAATAAATTTTGAATAATTTCACAAATATCATACAGTATAGAATGAGCTTTCATTTTTATTTAAATTAAGTTCAGAGTTCTTCTACTCGAAAGAAAAAGAAATCAACGAAAAACTCCTAAGAAATCATATCCTCGACTCGGAATTAAGTTTAGCCCAATGAGCACAGTTTCGAGTTGACAATATACACACGACTTTGGAAATGTCAAATCGAAGGAGAAAAACTTGATAATCCACATGAAGCGATGAAGAGTTCTAGAAGCTTTAACTTGGAAAATTTAGTTGAATGTTGTACCTGGTACGGAATGATTCCTTAATTTGATTTTGGTGAATAGAAAATGAGGCTATTATCAGACAAAATGAAAAAGAACCATGGCTTAGGAAAAGAAACTACGTTCCACTTTCACTAACTTTTTCTCAAGAAAAAAAAAGAGAAAAGGTTAGAATACACAAATTCACTTATCTACATGACCAAAACTGGAAAATGTTTTTTAAATAAAAAAATATTTAGGGAAAAAGAGGTGAAAGTTTAGCTATGTAGCGTGCTTATCAAGATAAGTTTCATTTCAACGGTTGACTTTCTCCAAAATCATAATTTACCTTCATGAACTGACTACAATACAATTGGAATTTATAGAAACAAGTAAATAACACAACCTTTTTCTGTTTAAAGCATAGTTTTTTTTAAAAAAAGCAAAGTATTACATAAAAGCATATCGTTGGAAACAGAGCAAGCAGCAGCAGCACCATCAAGGAAAAAGGGACGTCCTACCGACCTTTTGTTAAAAAGTAAATTTACTCCAACTGGTTCGAATCCCAAGCCAAGCGCTGCTACTATGCTATGAGAATCTAATAAAAATTAATTAATAATAAGCTATTAAGCAAAAGGAAAATGTAAAGTCTACTCACTCAAATCCTTCTCAAATGTCACTTTCTCTAATCTTAAAGAGAAAAACTTTCTAGTGAAAAAATACTTTTTAGCTTAGTTCTCAACTCTCTTATTTCCTTTACGAATAATTTAAAATAATCCAATAATTGATTCAAAATCAATTTTCTTATTCCAAAATAACTTTACATTTTTATAATATAACGAAAGTAAAAATATATGTTCAAATTTAAGCCAAAACACTAATATGCAAAAAAAAAAAATATAAAAAATACTATTCAGCAAAAAAATAATCTAAAACTTATATTTTCTTCAACAAAGGAAACCTTTCAATAAAATTCAGAATAAATATCAAGTTTTAGTATACAGTACTGCAGAAATGCATTATTCGTTAGAAAAAAAGACAGTGACAAAAAGGATTAATTTCATATTTGAAGCGTATAACAAGAGAAAATGCAGAAAAAGAAGCCAAAGAAAAACAAATTGTTAGCCAGTATTAGTTCAACAGTATAAAGTAATATTATTGAAAATATTTTTATAATAACATGCATTACAATAGATTGAATATTATACAGAACGAAGAAATTGTATACATCATAGAATTTTAAATACGTCACTACTGTTTAACTTGAAACAACCAGGCAGGCACGCAGGAAGATGACAAGACAACTCCCGTCGTTTTACTTCCAAAACTAGATGAGCTATTTATAATTTATTTTGAAGTTCGACATGTGTCACTGAAACCATTGTTATTGTAATACCTCAAAATACACAAACCTAGTCCAAAGAATATTAACTGTTTGGGAATAAGTGGATTTTCTCATTCACTTTATCTTATAACTATTTTAGAACTCAAAAGTCACTCAATTTAGAAGGGAATCCATTAATTTAAAAAAACAAAAACCAATGAATATAAAATACTAACGTCAAAATATTTCAAATCATACTTAAAATAAAATCCGTTCCTTCGTTATTTAATTTAATAAGTTAAATGGTGCTACTACTTTTTTTTCAACTTTTCACAAAGAAAACAAGGAAAATTCAGAAATCCGCATCAGTTTCATGTCGACGGGGGATCCTTTACAGACAATTTAATCAAACTTTCCATTTCACTGACCTAAATATACAGTGAAAGAGTTAGAACGACTACTCTTGCCTCGTTTTCTATTTCCTTACTTTAAAAGTTAGAAAAGGAAAAACCCTCACCTAAATGATGTTTGAGTATGTAAATACGATTTCTGTAGAGAAAATATACGAAAGCGAATACATTAGACTAACCCGCCTTTGACTCCAGTCACTTGGGACCTATCAATTTCCACATTGCTTCCACAACCATAGACAAGGAAACGAAGTGAAGGGAATTCTTATACCTTTTTCATGGTAAATACAACTATTTAAAATGGGTTTAAATTATACTAACAAACTATTCGATAAATACAAAAGATAAAAGATTAAAATAAAATCTTTTAGAATTAACTTTGGTGAAAAGTAAATACTTTAAGCTAAAACATCTTCATTATTATTTCAACTCTTAAAATTTAAATTACTAACTTTGGCTTCAAACTAAAAAACTCATTTCCAGAAACAATTTAAAATAAAGAACTTGAAATGATAAGAGAAGAAACAGGATGGAAAAAACGGAAGTTCTTGCATACATTTACGAAAAATGTGTTAATTTTAAGCCTTAATTTACTACCTTTTCGTAAAAGGATTTCTTTAATGGATGAAGTTGCAAATTTTGACCTTTCACATACTACATAACAGGGAATAAGGATGGTACTTTTCTTCTTTTTTATAAGGAGCAAGGATAGGTTAGATTAAAATTCTCATACTACATTTCAACAATCTCGTCTTTTACTTTTTCCTTCATTCGTATATTATTCTATTCATTTTCTTCTTCTTTAAATTATTTCTTACTACTGCTAGTTTAAAAAGTAAGAAATGAAATGGAGGAAATTAAAAATTAGTATTCAGTTCAGATAAATTTTCCATCAATTCTTTTTTTTTATTCCAATCAAATCCAAGATTTTTTTTTCGTGAAAAAAAAAAAGAGAAACGACTACTACTACTACTACTAAAAAATCTTGAATATTATTTCTCTTTCCGTCACCACCACCATTTTAAATCGATCCAGAAGAGAAAGAAACTTGAGAGGAATTTAAGGAAACAGATTCTTTATTTCGCAGCTTCATTTCTAACCATCTCCGTCGTCATTCTCGTTCCGCTTGAATTCTTTACATCTTCCTTGGATGGCACTTACTTGTCTCTCTGACCGAGAAAACTCTCATGAACGAGAAAAAGAGAAAGCAGAAGAAGGGGGGAGAAAGAAGAAAAGAGTAGAAAAACTTCGTTTTTTCTTTAGACTTTCTCCCGCTCTTCTTCTTCAACTTTCTCTTCATAATCTAAGAAATGAAGTTGAGGAGTAAGAAGAAGAAAAAAAACTCAAAGGTTTTTGAGAAGAGTAAAGTAAAAACTCTAAACTTTTTTCTTCTTATTTTAGTAAAGAAGAAGTAAGAAACGTTATAAGAAAGATATTGAATCAAAAATATTTTAATCTTCGAAGCTGCTTAAGACTAAAAGAAAATATAAAATACTTATCGAAAAGTTTTTAGTAGAAAGAGAAAGTGAATTTGGAAGAGGAAGATAGAAGATAGGAAAGTTTATCTTAGAACATGAAATAAAATCTCAGTTCCTCTCCTCTCTTTCCTGATGGAGTACTAAAAAGACCCTGATGCGTCGTAGGCCAAAGAACTAACCCATTATTTTCCAACATTCAATTCCCACTGGAACCTATTACCTAACCACCACCCTCAGATCAACACTTATTAATACCAAATGGGATACTACAGACTTATCATCATCATAATTTACTATAGAAATTATTTTAGAAAAAAATATCACATTTACAATCAAATACTATGAGATCAAATTAATTGATTTAAAACAACTGCCAAAAGAAGTAAAAAAACAGTCTAACTTAATAATTCTTTTCTTACACACTATTCTTTCTTTTTTTGTCACAACTCACACAAGTCATCGAGATAAACATCACATAAGTAAGTTCATTTGAAGGTGATTTAAAATAAGGAACGAATTTCTGTTCACAATCTTCCTTCTTTGCTTAGAGTGCCAATGCCATGGCACATCTGGTTCCTTCCTTGACAGGCAGAATTGACTTAAGATTGGATTTAGGAAAAAATCTTTGCTTTAGAAAAAGAAGAAGGAAGAAGAGTCTGAGTCAAATAAGTGAAGATGAGTATCTTCTTCCGTCTGTCCGTTTCTTAGATTTGTCTTCTACAAACTAGTATAGAATCCGCCTACAGATTTTTAACATACGTGTACTATTTTCTATATTATTATTTTATTTGATAAAAAACAAACAAAATTATTATTATGCAATTCACTTGAATCTAACCCATTAATCTCAATTACAAAGTTCAAAGATTTTTTCAATAATAATAATGATATACTTACAATCATTTTTATCCTCTATGTAATTTCTAAAGGAATCACACACACTGACTACTCTATGTTATAACAAGGATATGATTCTTCCTAATCCCACTATTAAAAATTATGATCTTCTTATTTTTAACCTAAGGATTAAGTGCCTTGACTTTACTCAAGATAAATTTTAAAGCCTAACTCTGAAAATAAAAGACAAACTCAAGTGAAATTTGCCAGCTTATTTTCTTTCAAAATTCGTGATAATAATACTTTAACTTTTAAGGCTTGCAAAATTTCTTTATTCAGAGACAAAAAAAATAATTCAACTAACTTCAATAAATAAGTTCCAATTTAAGGTTAAAAAATCTAGTATAAAAAATCAGAATGAAAAAATAAATATGAAGCCCATAAGGCACAAGGGATTTGAAATCACAAATATAACATAGATAAATCAGTTTTGTTTTGATTGTAAAAAACAATATCAAATACTATCGTAGGTATATCACAAAAAGATTCTTAGAATATTTGGTTCACTGCGTTTTTTTCGAAAAGAAATACAAGAAGAAAGAATTACTTTTTTCTTTTTACATTCCTTTTGACTGTGTTTATAGTTGACTTTCTAATAACAAAAAAAAGAGCATAAAAGGAAAAATCCAATTTTGTTTCTAATTCAAAGTCGATGATCGACTAAACAATAATAAGGCAACTTTCTTTAGTTTTATTTTGTCGTCGTTTTCTCGTAAAGTGGGGTTTATCTCAAGAATCAAACTCTGCATGTCCAAAAAAAACCATGGTTTCAAATCCCAATATAAAAATCCCGTATTTTTATACTCCTAGTCAGTCAATTCAAAATATTCAGAGTTTATATTATATAAAAAGTCAAAAAAAGGAAAGACGTGTGGCACTCTCTGAAAAGAATTTGAGCAGAACATGTAAATGAGTCCAGTCACGCAATATTACACTTTTCTCACTGCGTCGACATGTGTAGGAAAATTACTACGACTTGACTGTTACTATGACATTGAAAGGAACGAGAGGTCCATATTGTATCGTAATACCAGAACTTTCACGGGAACTTAAGCAAAAACTTGATGAGCTCTGGAGTGATCGACGGGACTTGCAAATTGCTTGAGTGTAATTTATTAGTAGTACAATATTGAAGTACACCACCCTCTTTTTCTCCTTTGACAGGAGTTACAGAGCTATGATATTAGTAAAAATTAGTTACAAGGTTTCGTCTTTGGTGGATGGCTATTTACTCATGAATGATGGATAAAAAACCTCTAGAGATCAAATCTTTTTTTTTCTACATGACTAAATGTTCCATTATTAAACTATAAACTATCTTTCCATTTTCATAGAACAGAAATTAATAATTTTTGTAATTTCAAATTAGTTGAAAAATAAAAGAAAAATTTCAAATTCTTACCTTAGGATGAGCTCTTCTTGGGAATGCGACTTTGGGATCAATCTAAAAATACAAAAGAAAATATCAATTAATTTCAATTCATTTATAAAAATTATACACTTATTTGTTATATGTTTTATATTATTTAGAAAGCAGACACACAGAGAGAAAATAATAGAGTGTTCTTTCTCCCCAGAAGAATATTCATTTACCATTGTTCTTATTCTGAATATAAAATTAAGAGAATATTGGGAAAGAGTCTTCTATTATAAAGTTGGAGAGGCCTAAAACTTCAAATGAATTTTCGGTTGAGGAGGCTCGTTTAAATTTGTAAGGACAATATTGCATATATACTCCCTGAAAGATGACAGACAACGTTCCTGTTATAAAGATGAAACGAACGAGGGAGGGTATCATCACTACGTCAAACTTTTCAACTTAGTTTTCCTTATTAAACTGTTCCTTGATGAGTCAAAAGTAGAGGATAGGAAGGAGAAAGCGAGAAGAGAAAGTCAAGGATTCCGTTACTAGATTTTCCTCATTACATACAATCTCATTACTCCACAAAAACCACGGAATGAACTCTCTTCTTATACCACCACTAGTCTTTAATGAACGGAAACACCCACTCGCCAGAACAAAACTCACAAACTAAGCATACTAACTCTAGAGAGAAAGCGAGAGAGTGAAAGTGAAGATTTGTTCCACATCCTTTCACTCTTAGAGGAGCTTATTTAACATTATGCATATCATAATTTATAACAAATATACTCATTACTTTTCTTTAAAAAAAGTTATAGCTATATCTAAATTTAAGCATTGTTAATTTCATCCTTCTTTAATTAAAAACAATTAAAAAAACAAGGTCTTTTTAATAAAATTAACCCTTACAAGAAATGTCCCTGATTTTAATCATAAATTTATTTTTAGTGAGGTTAAAAAAATCATATAAAGGGATTATTTTTATACTTTGATGCATTTATATCATAAAGATGAAATTAAATATTTTTGAATGAAGAAAGAAGAAGAAACCTAATCTGATCTTAGAACTGAAACATATTTAATCCTAATATGTCTCTTACGTAAGAAGGTCATAATAGTTCAGAGAAACAGAAAGTTTGTATATTTCCTATCCTATCCATCCAATCCAAGGTCTTTAAAAATTATTCTTATTAGCCTCATGCATGTCCATCCTATTTACTACAATCACTGCTTCAAAAGTTAAAAGATGATGATACTCTAACTCTATCCCACAACAGTATACAGTTGCGTGATTAATAAATGACTAGAGAACTAAAAAGAGATTACGCAATAGTAGAAAACAGTATCATGAAAACGAACCCTCTTCCTTCTTTTTTTTATATTTTACTTCCAGTATATACCGTACCGTAAACTTTTGTTTTATTCATTCCCAGGTAATTTGATTAAAAATAAAGGCCGAAAAGTCACGTAGGGGAGGAGTCCCCCGCTTTATTAAGAATGAAAAGAGCCTCGTAATCATACTCAACAAGATTAATATCATTTGTCTCACTTCCTAAGGTGGGACGCTTGACACTCTCTTTAGTTCTCTTCTCTCTAAAATTTTAATATTAGAGAATATATTTTTTGGATTAAAAAATGAATGATTGATTGTTTAATAATATATATTTCACATCTGTAAGAAAAATGATAAATTATACTAGTATACATAGTCTTATTCCCACATCACATACATACATACATACTCAACCTTCTTCAATATGTTAAAGAAAAACTTAGAAGAGAACAAATCAAAAACTCTTATCACTCCCTCCAGAAATGACAATAAAAATACTAGCTTCAAAAATCTTTCAAGACTGCAAAAAAAAAGAATTTTGATCGATTTCTTCATTTTTTACTAAAAAATCAAATACAACGGCTAGCTATATATATTTTTTGATAGGAAAGAAAAACGACGTATCCTAAATAATGAAATAACAATTCTTCTTCCTCCTTGAAACTGATTCTTTCTTATATCAAATAAAAAGATATTTCTTTCCAATAGAAAAACTACTTGGCTTTTCTATGAATAAGAATGAAATGAAACCGAAGAAGGAGAGAAGAAGTAAATTCTTTGAGTTTTGTAAATAATCTACTTTTTAACCCTCAAGGCAATATCAAAATACAAAACCATGATCATCCTTTCTTATACTTCTTTTCCGTAGAAAAAGATGAAGAGGAACCCACCACCTCTACGAGAAATGAAATGAGTTTTATGGAGAATTTAAAAAGTAACACTACAAAAAGAAAATGTTTTTATAAAAGTCAAACTTATTAAAAAAAATAAGGATATTTCATTCACAAATCTTTCATGTGAATCTAATAAATAATTTTGTAGTAATTAACTCTATATTGTTTAACTTTTTTTTATTTTTTTATATGCAAAAAGTTCCAAATTTCCAACGAAAAAATAAAATCTATTCTTCTCATCTCAAATTAACATATAATTTATTTTAGAAAAGAAAAAGATTTATTCAAGTTCTAATATAAATTTTTAGCTTAAAGAAGTTTCAATTCTGCATACAAAATCTACAGTTAATTCCCAACGTTAATTAAAGTAAATCCCTTAGCAAAGTTAAAAAAATATGAACAGAAAAATCATTTGTGCTAACTTTTTCTTGAGTTGAAAAAAAATGAAAATTTTTGTAAATATGGATCTTAGGTAGTAATTTAGTATTATGAGTTAATACTGGAGTGAGATCCTGATAGTTATAACAAGCAAAATAAAACAAAGCTTTTGGGAGGTTTTTCTCTTCACCCGGTTAGTGAAAGTTCAAGTTAAGAAAAAGAATCCTTAAAAACAACAGGGAGCCTAAAATCTTTGAGTGCTCTTAGAAAAGTGACTTTTCCTTTCGTTTTTCCTTCTCTTATTATTATGCTCCAGCCTACCTCTTTTTTTTTTTGAGAATTTCCTCGTTTTATAGCAGTAGCGAGAGAAATCAAGTTTAAAAGAAAGTGAGGTAAGAAAACTAGAGAAATGTAATCCTCTAAAAATTGAGGCACCCAGTATTCTTCCAACTTGGAGCGATAATAATGACCAACACATCACTTTCACTACTACTCTTACTTGTATTTTCTCTTCTTTTTTCACATGTCTATTATTTCATTCCTTTAGAAAGGAGTCAGTAAACCCTGTGGTATTATTACATATATAACTTCTACCTAGATAGAAACTTTGGCCGTTTTAGTTTTTAAGAAAGTAAAGTCGGGGCGAGGTGGTTCAAAGACTAGTCTTGGAATCCCATAATTCTCCATTTTTCATTTCCACATTTCGTGTTCTAGACCGATTTCGGCTCTGGTCCAATGCATCAATGGACAACTTATCAAATTTATACTCCTCACTTCTTCGTCCTAACTCCTATCCCTATCCTATGATCCTACTATTCATTTGTCCTATCTTTCTAAGAAGAACAGGAAATGAAAGTTTTTACTTTCTTTTTCTACTCTAAACCAAACTACTTAATAATAATTTACAAAAAGTTATTTATTAATCTATCAAGGTTTATTTTTTATAGTGAATTTATAATTTCTACTTCAATCCTAGCCAAAACTAGTAGATAAGTATAATTTCTTGAGCTCTCTAATTTCAAAGAGTTAAGAGTCTCTTCTCTTCAACATTGAAAGATGCCAATATGCCAATAACTTACATCAAAGCAGAATTTTCTTATCACCGCATGTATGAAAAATGTATGAAAGGTTATTTTAGAAAGGAATATTAAAATGCTAAAATTAATTATCAAAGTTTTCACGTTGTTCTAATTTTACTATTTCATTAAAATGGAATTTTAACATTTAGTCAACCAACGATCGACATAGAATACGTGGATTTTGCAAATGCAAGCAAAGGGAAAAGAAGAGTTGTTGTTAAAAATGATGATAAAGTTAGACATGTATAAACATTAGAAAAGGTTTTAATGATATTCATGGTGATGATGATGATGAGAATGCAGTAAGATAATTATTTACCTTTTTCCCATCCAATTCATGAGTTCCTTGGGCCAGCACCTTGTCAACTCCTGATGGATCCGAGAAAGTGACAAATCCAAATCCTCTGAAAATCAAAAGAATTTTTTTATTTAGCATCTAATAAAGTGTGAACCATTTCATATGAACTAAATTAAACATTAACAGCAACCAGTAGTCCCTAATCTTTATCATTTATTTGAAGAACAGACAAACTTTAGGCAAATAATGCTCAAATCCTCATCTTCTTGTACAACTGGTGATGTTATAGCTATACTCATATGCTACGTTTCTCTTGAATTATCATACTTAATTCATATGTAAGCGTATGCAGCAGCATGTCGGATGAACAAAAAGAGCAGACTTGGAATTTAAATCTATAGAATATAAACTCCTTGAAAATCATATCATAATATATGCAAACAACCAAACTACGCTTTTCAAAACTATTAAAATTAAATAAAGGTAAAACCTCCATAATCATACACATACTACTACCATACCATACCATTTTTAAGAATAATAAATGCGTCACGTAGTCATTTTCAGTAATGGAATCTTTACTAACAATAATAATCTACATAAGGAAAGAAGACCTACTTTAACGCGTCAGTTGTGTATTACTAACAACAAAGCATTTCCATTATTATTAACATGTCTTACCTGGATCTCCGTGTCGTGGGGTCTTTCATGACCATGACTTCTGCAATTTCACCATACTTACTAAAGTACTCCCTTAAACTTTCTGTAAGGTAAAAATAGATAACGTTTTATAATTATCTTACAATAGATAAGTAAGTTAATAAAAACGAATGGCAAAAAAAAACCAGAATGATAGACTTACCGGGACTAGTCTGCCAACTTAACCCTCCAATGAACATTTTTCTATAAATTAGTCAAACAATAACATGAAAAGTGATTAAGCTTTGATATGATATTAGAAATAATTAATTGTTACCCTGGATCATTAGGGACCTCAGCCTGGAGAGCACCGTCAGAGTTTTCCATTTTGACTACAAAATCTAAATCTTCACTCATAATAATCACTTGAACTAATTTCAAATACAAAGTGGATCCAGTAGTTGAGTAGTAGATTCCTTTTGGCTAAGACAACAGACAACAGTACACGCTGTCTCTGACGGGTCAACTTACTTGTGTCAAAACTCCAGGAACTCGAACTAGAGAACTAAAACTCCCACTACACTCGTTCAAACTACAAAGACTTGTGAGGAGAAATTCCTGGCCATTTTGGCCTACAAGCTCCGCCTTCTTCCGAACCCCGGGCTTTCAACACAAAAACTTAAACAAGAAAAGACTAGAGTTGAGTTTCCGTACGAATGAGGAGAGAGGGGAGTCTTTCCATTAACGTTTTCTTACGATTATGATATGCTCTGACTATGACATGGACAGGGTTTATATTATGAGGGGGTACTCCAAAAAGACCTCAACTCACCTTTTCTTCTCTAATCACAATTAACTAACATCATCATCATCCTTCCTTTAATCAATTTATGATAGGATCTTTCTTAAATTAACTCAACATCCTGAGAACTTTTTCATCAAAATCTTTAACCAAACCATCATTAGTTCTAATAACAAACACTAACCCAAGAAATCAATGATGAATTTGGCAATTCATAACTTTACATTTTTATCCTTAAATTCCTAGTTACTTAATTTTAAAAACACTTTTTAAAGTTTAATGTGTAGAATTTTGAATTGATGACAAGTTGGCAGGATTAACTTCTGCAGCTTTTTGATTGATATGAAAATTAAGTCTGCTCCAAAGAAGCATTTTATTTTTCATCAAACTCCACCTTAAAACTATGATTACACAAATTAATTAAAAATTATACTTATGCAATCCTAAATGTTTAGATAATGCCGATTTTGTTGGCAACATCTAAAGCGTCGTGATCTGGAGCAAGGCGGACGTAGGCCTTCTTCTTTCCATCAGGTCGGACAAGAGTGTTCACTTTGCAGACGTCAACTTCGTAAAGTTTCTTGACTGCAGCCTTGATGTGGTATTTATTAGCCTTAAGATGTACAAGAAACACGAGCGTGTTGTTATCTTCGATCTTTTTCATCGCTGCTTCAGTAGTCAAGGGGTACTGAATGATGTTGTATGCATCCATTCTAAAAGAAAAATTGAAATGGAATATTATTTTAATTTGAAAGTGAGAGGATAGAAACATTTCTTTCGTTTTGAAAAGGAATACTTACCGATTTCTAGTTGGAATACATTTTCTTATGTATTTAGGGTTCCGTGGTGGGCGAAAGGTACGTGGTCGTTTAAAGTGAACTGATGTTCTTATCTTACGCGTTCGCTTTCTGTCTCCATCTGGACCCTTGATAACCTAACAATTAAATGTTTAAACCAAAATTATAAGTACAAATTCTTAAATATTGAAGTTAGAAACATAACGAAGTTATCAGATAACAGATTCCTCTGATTTTAATCACGTCTCATAGAGATTCCCACAAAATATCATCATTAACAAAAAAAATAGTTGGATCATTTTTCTTTTCACAATTTGCCAATTACCTTCTTAGACACCTTCAAAGCTTTCTTGATAGCTAAAGCATGGACTTTCTTCTTGATTAACTTTCGCTGAAGCCGAGGTGCAATCTTAGGTTTCTTTTCTCTTTTAACCTTTTGCTTCTTCTTCGGTGGAGATGCAGGGGCTGATGCCGGTGCTGATGCTGGAGCCGGTTGTGCTGCCGGTTTAGTTTCCTTTTTGCCCGCAGCCGGAGATTTGGATGATTTCTTCTTATCAGAAGGCTATAAATTGAATACAAAATGTTATAAATATTACAAGTAAAATGTATCAAATATTGCATCTGCCTGCATGTATGAATTTGTTATTCAATTGAACTTACCATTATAGTAGATGATTGAAACTATGGAACGATGATGAATTTCAATGTTTAGGAATCGAAATCGAAGGGTTAAAGGTAAAAAGGGCTCAGAGTCAGAAGTGTCAAGTCCTGATCCTGAACGATTTCATTCACTGGATTTTCAACAAATAGAAATGAATGGTAGGCAGAAAATACCGAGTACCATGCCGCATATATCCAACACCAAGTAAAGAAAAACCAAACTTATCACATTTCTTCTATATTGCAGGCGTGCATGGAACAACACAAAAAATATGACAAGATTTGGCCTCTTTCAAATTTTTTATCGCAAACACCCGCAAGGAATAAAAGTTATATTTCTTCCCGTAATAACTGTATGGCAATTTTTAAAATAAGGTTTAATTTTTTTTTTGAGAAATTCTATTAAAAATTTGGAATGCAGTTTTTCTTAAAAAAAACAAATAAAATGATTTATTCAATAAAACTATCGGTAGACTTTTAAAATAACCTCATTTATTTTATAACTGAATTAAATTTTCTATACATTCAATAATATCAATGGATACAATTTAAAATATATATTTATCAATTCAAAAAGGAAACGAAATGTCTGGTTTAGGGACACTTCTGGATGGAAGACATATTGAGGAAATACTTTTTATCTAATTAGAATTAAATGACACTAAAATAATTCAATTTGTTAATTAAATTTGTCATAATAAAAATATCGATAAAAATCAAAGTTTACAAAGTCTTTCCTTTCACGATCGTATTTAGTTAAAGTTTAGCAAAAAAAACGCCTATTTTTTCAAATTTAGAGTTAGTTTCTGTTCGTGCTAAACTTGATGTATTGTCTTCATGAGCATTATTGGATTCGTGGAATTTGGTATAATAAATTCTCAAATTATTCCTATAAAATATTAAAGTACAAAACTCATATTTTAATAATTCTCAATGTAGAGTTTAGAATTTTTACTGGATTTACACGGTTTATACTTTGTTTTTCATAGAAGAGGGAAATTGAAAATTGTCAAATGTTCTTTTAACATCTGTATGGTGGTTACTCTTTAAGCCATATACAACACACATGGACGCACCTCGTAAGTACCTTCTTACACTGCTTTTATAATTATACTTCTTAACATTTCTTTTTTTCAAAAATTTATATTAGCAATTAAAGACGCTAAAACTATTTAATAAAACTTTGTATTTATTTTACAGTTAAATTTATGTTATTTCTTCATAATTAAAAATTACATGCCCATGCCTTACTAAATAAACGAGTATTCTTGTGGGTGTTACCCAAATCTCATGGAAGGAGGGATGATGATGATAAAATAATAATGTGATCGATCATATGATAAAAAGTGAGTGATAAACTTTGGTGATCAGTGATTTAGAAATCAGTGTTGATGAGGCCTCAACGCGAAAACGTGCAAATATGGATCATTTATTAATTAATTAGTAACCAGTGATCTCTAATAATTTGTATCGCGGTCGTAAGCGACGAGAATGAATTTGTTGTCACTTTATCCATTCCAAAGATTACAAATGCATGAACATGCAGTTTATACTTCAATCTTTCCCTTAATTTTATAGAGAGGTCTTTATTTACATTAATCAATTTAAAAATGAGAGTCAAAAGTCGTCAAATAACTGAGTTTCCACAAGCTTTGGACCAAGTGACGTCTCCTTATGGTCTCAATCAGTTCACCCCTTCAGCAAGATCACTGTCTGACGAAAATGCATCATCTGTTGGCGATTCTTCTGCTTCAAGAGGAAAACGAATGGCGGTCAGATTGGCAAAGGCTGTTTTTGTTGGAGATGTTGGTGTCGGGAAAACTTCAATTATCAATAGATTTTGCAGAGACATATTCCAACTAAACTACAAACCTACAATTGGCGTTGATTATGAAATGGAAAGATTCTGGATTTTAAATGTCCCATTTAATTTACAAATGTAAGCATTAAGTTGTTAAGTAGTTCATGAAAGTTTTCTAACAATTTTAATAATTTTCTGTGTTTTAGCTGGGACACTGCTGGACAGGAAAGATTCAAATGTATAGCAGCCTCTTATTATCGTGGATCTAATAGTAAAATCCAAATTGGCATTTAAATGAAGTAATTAACTTATTAAGTGTTTTATATTTTTCAGTAATCGTAACAGTGTTTGATGCGGATAACTTAGAAACTCTTTCCACATGTCAAAGATGGATGGATGATGCTGTACAGGCAAACGTTATTCCACCCTTGAAGTTTTTGGTGGCTACTAAAATGGACCTTGTTGTAAGTTTAATTTAAAATATCACGTGTGGCATAGGAAAATATTTTGTTTACTTTAGGCTGAAAATCATCGAGATAGAATTTACGAAATGGGAAAACGGATGGCTAATTTACTTGAAGCGGAATTTTGGCCTCTGTCATCGAAATCTGGGGAAAATATTGAATCCTTTTTTAGACGCATTGCAGTGTTAGCATTTGAAACGGGTCTAGCTTCTGATGTTCAAGCAAGCATCTCCCGTGTGCACAATCAAGATTCTCAGCGGCGTTGTAAGTCATAATTACCTTGGAATTTCAAATCTTTGTCAGGATACTTTCACTAACTTTGTTATTTTTGAATTAATTTATCTTTATAGCAATCATTCATCCTTCGTATTCTATAGAAGAAAATACTTCAACACAAGATCGTGCATCTAAAAGTTGTGCTTCTTGTAAAACAGCATGAAGCATATAACGAATACTGCTAGTATTCCAGTACTTATTTCGCATCTTTTTCGCCAATGGATCTCAATAATTTATAAAGAAACTATGAAGCAAAGTTATGATACTTTGCTTCCTAATTAATTGATCTCTTGTCAGTTTTAGTCTGATTATATTTTATAGGGTTACTTATTGCGTTTTTCGCTCCATTGCAACATTATTTTCTACAACGTATTCGAATTGTTTATATTTTCAGATGGCCGGAACAAATACTTAGCAGTATTTATAGTTGAGTCATTGATTGTGTTTTAATTAACTTAACGTTGTGTAAAACCAGAATTTATTAAGTCGCAATAAAATATTTCTCGTTCACTTCGCTTTAGTTCTTTTAGCAATGTTTTGTCTAACCTTAGGACGTATAATTTTTAACATTGACAATCGAATATGATTTTTAATTCCAGTTTGTATAATATAGATTATGCATATGGGAGTATTATGAACGTAACTTGTTTATTTATATCATAAATTGCAGATTTCAAATGAAATTGTTTTAATGCTACATTCAGGTACATAATTACTGACTAAAAGAACACAATTATATTATACTAAATATATTTTTATTGACTATTCGTTTTTGTAAATTTCAGAATCCTTTTTCTTTCATCTTCTTCGTCCTCTTCATTATCTGGAATTGGATTTATTGGTGGCCCAAATTCAGGGATCATGGGTGGTGGTGGTGGAAAAAATGGAGGTGTTGGCATTATTGGTAAGGATGGGATTGCTGGACGAATTAATTTTTCAACCGTCTGAGATAAATAAGGTTGTGCTGGGAAAAATTGCCATTCTGAACGATATCCTGAATCAAATTCAAATTCTATGCATTCACCCCTGGAAAAATATATAAAATACCTTAAAATCTTAATATAATTTATTAGCTAATTGATAATTTTATTAAACAAATAATCATATACTACTGCTTAAAAATATAGAATCTAATTTTTCAAGTTTACTAAATAACTTTAGGAGCTTTTTAGTTGTAACCTCCTTAGTTTAGTTTGTGACTTCAAAGCTAACAACATAGTATTGCTATTCAACCTGTCTGTCTTAAGTTTAAATCTGTCTGAAGAATTAAAGTTTAAAGACAAAACAAATCAACAATCAAACCTCTTTGGGTTCAACATGGTTTATTTAGAAATAATTTATATACATCTTTTTGTTTAATTTAACTCCCATAAAAAAAAATTAACGAAAGTCATTAACAAAAATGCCATAATAAAAAACATTTAAGAGTTAAAATTTGGAATAATTATTATTGTTTTAAATATTCATGGCTTAATGTTTCAAGAAAACAAAGTCAAATATGGCGATGGTGGGAGGAGTGAGAGGTGGGTGGGTTGGACACAAAAGGGGTGAATATCCTACACAACTCAACCACAAGGTAGCATGGCAACCAATCAGAAAAAGGGAAGTTATGCAACTGAAACAAACAAACCAATCATCGTCGATTCTTGTCTCCTGACATGCGTAATACATTGCATTTTTCAGAATTAATTTTTTAAAACGTCAGTCAACTTCCAGAGCTCGAGGCGTCAACATTTCTTTTTGTGATTGTGAATCGTGCTAAAGACAACTACTGGACTACTATTCGAGAAATATGGACCCAATGCTCCCGATTCTTCCTGAAGAGGATATCCAGGTTCCCAGTACCAGTTCTACGATGGAATGCTTTGGTAATAATGATAACCCAACAAATAAATGTAAATGCATATGGTGCTGTGATGATGATGATGAATGTGTTGACATTGATGATATCCGACCTACAATTGCACCTATTTCACTTCCAGATCTTGAAGAATACATCAGGATTATCTTCGAAGACGCAATTGCTGATGCGAATCAAACGGATGCGGAAATTCTGAACATTCCAAATAGTGGACCTCCTCCATCATCCTTTCTCAGTACACCAATCAATAGAATTCCAACGGAGGTACCTGAACTCACTCCACCTTTGACTGGTGAGACAATTTTCAACAACTTGGATTTCCAGGACAATATCAACACTCTCTCCTCCAGTGACAAACGTGACATCTTTACATTTGACAACATTGGAGAAATCTTGAGCTCATCAAACACTACCATTCAATTTAAGGATGCTGCCACGTCACCGATTGCTGAATTTCAAGACAAAGTCTATGGAGAAATCTTGAGATCACCAAACAATACAATTCAATTGAAGGATGCTGCCACGTCACCGATTGCTGAATTTCAAGATGAAGTCAATGGAACGGTGTCTCCTGTTTTGAAAGTGAAGGAAGCTCTGGATGAAGATACTAAGAAGACCGATCCTGTTCCTGAAGTGTCATTGGTTGATGACAATGTTCCAATGGTAGAGAATAAGCCAAAAAAACGGTGGATTCAACAGTCACCCTCAAGCCACACAATGATTTTGAGGAGGCCTAGATCCGATAAATGGAGCCCATACAATATTCCATCACGTTTCAATCGAGACGAAGCTAACTAAAACAAGGTAAATTTTTAAAATACAAAATAACTAACGCTCACTAAAATATTTTTTTTGATTTGTTTTTAGGAATCCAACACAACTTTTCTACAAATTGCCGTTCCATTCCAGCCCAGCCTTTCATCCAATTTCAAGAGATATTGCAGAACGCATAAAAATCAACTTTACAGGCGAATTAACTTACAGGTAATTAAAATTTGATCTTAGTCTGAATTATTAGCTTTTAGTAACAATTCATTTTGTATTTTTAGGAATTTCATCTTTTGCTGTCCATGATCAACTTTAAACACCTACGAATCGCCATCGTCACTGATCGCTCTCAATTAATTAAGGCAAGGTGAATAATTTTGTTTTGTATAACGTACAGAAAATCAATTCAAAATGTACAAAATTATTATTAAGATTTAGTTTTTGTAATAAATCAACTCAGTTACAAATTGTTTTCTTACTATTCTTGACCTTTATTAAGTAGCGAAAGCTACTTTATGTCATCTGACTTTCTCAATAACCATCCTACATTTTCGGGATCTGTTTTCACATAAAAGAAGGGTGGGTTAAATGCCAAAACGCTAGCGATTTTCAGCTATCCATGACCTTTCCTTCCTGTTCATGTTCAACGAAATGTCATATATACAGACAATGAGCGGTGCGGTGTTGTAAATTTAGCTTTTTAGTCGCTAACGGATCACAGTAGTCCCTTTGCTGCTTTGCTTTGTTATTCGCCTGGTTGGCAGGGTTTATTTATTCTTTATAAACTTCACTCTATTATTAGGTTCATGTCGTTGATATCATTATTAGTGTCATTATTCTTAGAAAACTGACCCTACCTTGAAATTTCAGCTCCTTTCTTTACGAAATCCCATATCACTTCAAACAAGAAAAAAGCTAATAGCAATACACATGAATGCAAAACTTTTGACGGAAGTACTTGGGATCTTATCATGTCGTAAATTATATTATATTGTCTTACGTGATTCGATGTCTTCGGCACCATTTGACAGGAGGCCTCTTATCGAAGCATAAAGGTTTCAGAATGTTAAAGTACAAATTTGCAATCTTGAAACTAGCCAATGAACTAATAGATTTATCCCTGCAAGAAAAGGATGAACAATAAATTCTAATAAAATTTAATAGTTTATGCTTTTTTTATTTTTTAAAATTTTAGATTTTTAATTTAGATTTTTTTTAATAATTTAGATTTTTAAAATTTTATAGTTTAATGAAATTAATAGTTTTTGCTTCTTAGCCAAAGTTTTTTATTACATACACATGGATTTTTTAAATAAAAATTTTGCCAATTTTGCTTTTAAAACATCAAAGAAATTCGTAATTAGCGTTTAGTAAATGAGCCAATTTCCATCAAAATCCAAAGAAAAAAATTCGTGAAATTTTTCGCAATTAGCATATCCGAATTAGGTTAGCTAATTCTCATCAAAATTCGAAATAACATTTTTTTTTAGAAATAATAAAAAAACACCATTCAAAGTATGAGAAATCACGATTTTTTTCTCTTTGGATTATGGTGAAGCTTATTTAATAATTTAAATATATGCTGATTGCTAATACAAGGTTTATATAGCTTTTTTACAATTATTGCAAAAAATTTGAAATAGTTTGGACACAAATTATTTTTTAATTTCATCTTATATTTATGCTTTGATTTTTTTTAAAACTTTGTTTTACCTCTGTAAACAACTCCTGAATTTGTCATCACAGTCACAGTGGGATCTGTAAACATATAAAATAAATATAAATAAATATCCAATTCGAAAAACAAGACCCGTGTTGTTTTCAATGATGCTGAACCTGGTGTATTCGGAGTCATTACATAATCCATGCTTGCATTCCTTCCCTTCCATATTATCCTCACAGAGATCATGTTCTCGACAGCATATATCCGTTTCAATGTATATTCCCAGATCGTCATGTCCGCTAGCCGTGGAACCTGCTCCACACCATTTTGTACCTAAATCAAAATAATAAAGTAATAGCAGTAGTATTCTTGTGCACCTGATGCGGAAAACATGAAGACGGTAAAAGTAAGTCGTAGAGGCGTACTTGGTTTTCACTATGTGAAGAAATATTGCTAGAATAAAATGAAATGTTACAGAAAAGCAAAAGCTCATCTTTTCTTCTTTGTAATGGAAATGCAACCGTAATTTCCGGGAATAATGGAGAAATTCCGTGATTTACTCTCCAACGATGCAGAGCATGAATACAAAATAAACTACTTTACGTTATTCTTAGGACTTTTTCACTTTAAAGAATTCGTGGCAAATTTTTTAATAAACAGCAATAATAAGAAATCACTGAGCCGGAATTGTGTTCCCAAAAATTCATTTTACCTTCAAATTCACTCAAGTTATAATTTAGCTTTGATTGTAATATTTTTGCCGAAGCTTTTACGTGATTGGTGGATAAAAATTCATATGAAAAATGTCCTAAATCTTATTTGATTTACCTGGAAAAATAAGTGGGAGCCTAGGTGGCTCTGTTGTAGTGACATCATTATCATTGCTATTATTAGTTTCATTTTTAGAAGGATCTTGTCCAGATTCTGAATTCGTGTCATTATTTGAACTTTCTCCATTGGTGTTAGAGTTTGTGAAAGTGTTATTATTATTTTCTATAACTGCTTTTGTTTCAATTTGTTGAGACTCAGCATATGGTGTTGCCCTATTATTCAAGAATGCATCCAGTTGACACTTCCCAACCATTAGACGAAATTGGATGTAGCCTAAAGCTTTCATGACTTCTCCCTTTGATTCTCGTAATAAGGCTGCGTCCCTATTATTAGATGAAGAGATTTATTGATTGTGAATGACAAGGAAAGGACGAACGTCAAAATAGTAGATTTAATTATAACCTTCCGGAGTTAGATAATAATCTACATCCGCAATTGTCATCTACTATTATATTATTTTTAAAAAAAGAAAATAAGTGAAAGGAATTTTTTGCTTACTCTCCTTGAAAAATTTGACAAGCATTCTCTGGCCCGATTTCAATCACTTGAGTTCCTAAATAAATTAAATTATAAAATAAAAAGGTAACACCTAAAATAACCTTCATGCATTTCATGGATAACAATATGTTATAAATGTATCAAAATAATTTATAAAATGAATTTTTTTTTACAAAATAATAACATTGTAAGTGTTTCCTTTCATGTTAGCCAAAATGAATAATTCATGATCAAAATTTCGTTAAGATGAGTTTTGACAAGACCTTTCTGCTCTGATTCCTTTCATTGGCTTTGAAAAAGTTTTCACTACTTTCATCCAAAAGTAAAAGTTTGCTTAAAACTTTTTAATCCTTAATCTCCTCAACCACAGCAGAAAACCAACACGTCTTTATCAATTTACAAAATTTTGAAGCCTTTTGTTGAGGTTAGAAAAGTAATTTGTTACCTTTTTTATTAGAGTAGTATCTGTATTTTGGAAGTATTGATTGGGTGAATTGTCTCGACTCGGCTAGACGTGATGTCCTTCGCTGGTTATAATTATTGAGAAGTGTTGAAGATCCCAATATCAAAGCCAGTGAAGTGAGGAAAAGCACTTGTTCCAAAAACAAACGAGATATTAGACACATTGTCTTATTAATTGGTAACCTTATTTCTTCTTCAACACTGGAAATTCTCACAGAAAACTTTTAATAAAATTAGTAGTAGAAACTTCAAGGGCCAAACGTCCTCAGAACAATTCAATAAAGGCATAGTTTTAAGAGAAAGAAAAGAGAAAATTTAATTTTAGAAAAGAAAGACGAAAATGTCCCAAGGTGACTAAAAGTTAAGAATTTCTAACCTAAAATATCTATTAAAGAATTTCTATTAGTTAATTTGATATCTTATGTTCTACACATTTTAACTTATAGCGTATACACACCACACACTTTCAAGATCATGATTGAACTTTAATAATACTTCAAACTAATTCGCCTAATTCAATCCTTCCTCCTTTTACAAGTAAAATCAAATCTTTAATTAATTTACACGACTTTAATAGGAATTGCAAAATATCCTGGTAATTTTTATTTTTTTCAATGCGTGGGTCATTGACGTAACCCAGTGACCAACTGAACTTAACTTTCTTAACAAGAGTACTTACCACCTTCAAATTCTGAGAAACAACAGAAGGGCTTGACCACATCTTGCTGATATCAAACGAGATATGACACTCTTTTGGCCTAATTGCTACCTCTGAAGGGTTACTGCAGGAATTGCTCTCTTTAAGAATGCACATAATTTAATTTAAGTGAATGGAGTTTGACTGCTCTAACAACAGAAGAAACACCTCGTGTTGGCAAAGACAATCTTCGTCATGGTCAGATTTCCCAAAGGAACTCCTTCCTAATCTTTACTTATCATTTACACTTAAAAACAATTAAGCAATAACCTGTCAAGAACTTATTAGTGTTATGTTTTTATTACACTCTCACTAAGCAAAAAAGCTTCTTTAGATATAATATAAGCCATAATTGCATTAAATTCAATCTTACACACCATACAAATTACATAATTGTAATATTTTGTAATTTTAAATACAGGGGTTTGGTAAAGTAATTTAGGATTTGTTTTTAATATCACCAATATAGCAAGGGATCACTTGCTAAAGTACAAAAGTTTGTCCAATGAAAAAATATTTACTGTAGGATGGGTATACTGTAGGATGGTTAAAATGTTTTTGTTAGGAACAAGAAATCTTCTATGAATTGACTCAATTTCAGTAATTCTTTGGATTACTTTCTCTATCCATCCATTCGAGTTCCAATTAAAGAATCTTAAAGAAAAAGTAGCAAAGTAAAGCCTGAGTTAATCTTTACCAGGAAAGACGAAACGGAGCACAATGGTGAAAGTCTTCCGGTTTTATCCCAAGTCCATGTCTATCTCATTTTGAAAGCGTCCAAAGCTCTCCTAAATTGTATTTACTTTCACCACTTCTTTTATGGTCTCACAGAATTGGGTTTACTTTAGGAAGTTCCTTTGAATGAAAATTCTAAGACTGAAAGCAATTCAAAAGGAAGAACCCCGTTGTTGTCTGCTTTCTCCAAATTCAACGACATTTTGTTAATAGAACAACAACAAACTGTGAATCGTTTACAATAGGAACAAATTGAATTCTTAGTTCTAAAACCACTTTTAGAATGTTATTTTTTTTTGTTAAACCCTAAATAAAAACTCAAAAGTTGAAATACAAGAAGGGTCAAGGAAGAATCTCAGTTCAAAAATGCTGAGAGAAAGCAAAATCTGATTTTGTTCTTTTTTTATGATTTCCATCCTTAATAAGATAAAAGCAAATAAAAAAACTGGATCAAGGGCCTTTTACATCTTCTTTTCCAAGGCAGAATATTCTGCTCAAGTTTGTGTCTAATGGCCCACTAATATTTTTGGCAAACCCAAACTAGACTTTTCTGACGTACTAACTCAAAAAATATGTTAGGCCTGTCTCCCTCCAGCATCATCGTATACTCTTGGTCAATAAATATACATCCGCTGAAATTAAAGTGTGCTTCCCTGTAGCGAGAAACTGACATATTACCCTGACCTTGAAAATTTTATAACTTACATTCAAAGTCATTACTTTTAACGTAGTCTTTACGAGTTCATTGAACTTTATTAGATACTTGCAATTCCATGATTTTGACTTACTTTTTTAATGTATCATTCAAGGAAGATTGTTCCGTGTCGTTTCGGATTTACTGATGTTTTGGCGTCAGGAGGGAGGTTTTAGTAGACGCTGACTCCGAAAAGTTTTCTTGGTATCATTACACACATTTCTCCAACTTCTGATGCCAAAAAGTTTTCCTTCATTTAACCCAGTAGTAGTGCCTTCATCCAATACTGGAGTAAAAAAAAATTCCTGGACTTTATTTACTAAGACTATGCCTGAAGGCCCCTCAAGTTTTCTTTTTTTCCGGTTGACTTAAATGCGGAAGTTAAATTATTATGTGTAAATTCCATGAAATAAACACACACTAGTAGTACGAATAGTAGTCGGGTGGGACAAGTGAACCATAATATTTTCCTCTTGTTTATTCTTTTGCTTCAATAAATCTTTCACAGAACCAATAATACTAGAGTATTAAAAAACAGATTGAGCTATGGATATTTCTGGAGATGCTACCAGTTAGTAAGAAAAATTGATTGTGATTCTTTATGTTTACTAGGTTTCATGATGACTAAAATTCCAAACTATTAAGCAGTAATAACACAAAAAGTGTGACTGTATGACTTGAGTAATGAAAAACCAAAGTCATGACCTTCGTGGATTAAGTTCTAATTATTGAATCATATTGCAGTTAGGTCCGCACTGTACCTCCTTTCCATAAAGCAGGACTACTGAATAATACATGACATGACAAATTTCATTTTTAAGGATTTCCTAAAGTCAAAACCGCATATTTTGACGACATCATTATGCTTAATTCCTATTTTTGCGTAATAAACGCAAAGAAATATAAGACGAGGGCCTAATAATTTTTTGCAAGATGATGACATCGGAATAAAATTTGACAATGATGCCCGTAAGGTAAAGTATCTCCTTTGTACCTGCTTCCTTACACAATGGATGAAATGAAACGATGACTGTAGAAGCGATATTAAGTTTACTGTAGAAGCTAATTACTTACTAAACTAATTTAAACTGTAGCTTTGTAGAATTTTAACCCTTTGAATGAAAATACTGCATCATAGAACAAACATTTCCAAAAGCTAATTTCCGCATCTTGCTGGGGATTCCCCAAGGTTCCGCGTCTCCTCCTTCCTTGCTCTACATTACTCCAAAAAATCAATAATAATAGAACAAAGAAAAGTTAAGATATGACAAAGATTTAAGAAAAGTTTTTAAGTTTTTTATTTATTTATTTTAATATTTTATACACTCCAGATATAATAGCAGTCCTGGAGAATAATAAAACAAGCTATAATTTGAGGCCCATCAATTTTTTTAAAACAGTAATTTTAAGTCATAGCGTGTGGCGAACAACTCACCTTGGATTTAGCATAATAAAATTAGAAGATAAAAAGATTAACACTGAATAATTAATTTTTTTTTTCATTTTAAGTCTCTCAAGGATAATTCAGACGAATCGAGGATTAAATCAGAAAATTCCATTTTGGATATATTAATTAACTTTTCATTTCCTCAAAAGGTTATTAATTGATTTTAAGATTCTCCTACCTGAATTTACTACACAGACAGCTTCTGTTTTTAATTAATAACGTTTGGTAGAATCAAACTTTTATAAAGCTGAGTTAACCTCATCATAATTTTTTTTTTAAAAGATAAATATAGCATATGCATTCAATAAGCGTTTTAAAATTTTTGTCATGTACGCCTTAACAATAAATTAATAATTTAACCTCCTGTATAGAATTATTCATAAACAATAAATTCATAACAACGTCCTCCTGGAGGCTATACCCGAATTTTATTGTGGCCTTGCCTTGCAGTTACAAGCAAGTTTCGAGCTTAATACTTTTAAGCCCCACTCCCTCATTTTATGAGTCGTTGTGCTTTTTTAGGAAACTGAGATCCTTAAGGTACAATTTTAAGAAGCATTCTTCCCTTTTTCTTAATAATTTAAAGGATTATAACTAATTCTTCTCCAATTTAAAGCTTTCGTAGTTTATACTACCAAGGTAAAGTTCACTACAAAATCTAATTTGCATAGCTGTTACTGTTGGGTAAATGCTTTGACTTCTTGTCATGGAAGAGGGATGTTCGCATAAATCGAGATTATCTACAATCTATTAAAAATATTTCATTTAGCTAAAGATTAAAAGAACCTGTCCGAAAAAAATTGAAAGCGGAAGTGATAACAACTTTAGTTGGAGCAATTTTATAATTCTCCATTGCAATAATGCTGGATAATTTCAGGAGAAAGTGGAGTCCACATGTCAATAAAGCCATTACCAATTTTTTATATTTTCTTGAACCAAAATAAATAGTTGTCCCCATTCTGAACCAGTAGATCATCAACTCCTGAAAAAAAGACAATAGAAACAAAGATTAATCTTTTGCAGTTGATTTAATGAAGGCTTTATCTCAAACTCACCCTTCTCTGCAACATAAGTTGTGGGTGGGGGATTTCCGGGATCTGGGTCTCCGGGCAATCGATAAAGGAGCCAGTAGTTATAACTACTGGCTTGTTCCCGATGACCAGAAATAGTATGTACGTAGTGACCATTTGGCCAAACCGTTGAAGAAAACCTAAAAACGATTCGAGTAAATATAAATAACTTTCACGGAACCCTCAATTATAAAAGTCATCCCCGGAAGTAGATGAAAAAAAAAACTTTTTGTGTACTTACTCAAACGCCGGATCAAGTTCCGCCGCTCTCTGCATTACGTGGAAGAATGAAGTATTTGCAGGGACTGTAATAGTGAGATTGTGCTTGTCTGCAGTTTTGGGTTCTGGACCAATCCAGATAGAGTATTTAACAATTGTGAGTAATGGAGACGACGAATATATTTCGATTTGAGGGCTGGCGATAGTAGTTGTATTTTCTAGTATTTGAGGTGAAGGGTTGGATTGAGTCCCATTCTCACTACCAATACTATTTTCAGATGACGAGATTGGACCCTTAACGTCTTGTTTTTGATTCTCTGACACAATTGTTTGAGAGATACTAGATTGTGTTGAAGTTGAAAGGGGTTGAGGGATGATAGAGTCAATAGGGGTATAAAAGTATGTCGAGCAATGATTTCTTTTTAGATTTAGAATCCCAGTATTATTGTGGAGCAAAGATGAAATCGAAAGGAGAGACTCAGCAGTACTCAATACTTCACCTTCAAATGACCCATCTGAATTTTGTTTAGAAATTAACCAGAGGATACCACTTGTCTCATTCCAATATTCTTGGTAGCTCTCATTCCAACTCAATCCCTGTGAAAAAAATATGATTGGCACGTATGAGAAAGGAAAGGATGATAATCTGTGGAAAGATTTTACACAAACCTGGATCACCATCGCTGTCGTATGAAGTGTCCCAAAGGATCCATCAATTCTTTGCATCCTACCCAATGCCGCATAGCCTTCATCTAGGACACGGTGAATGCCCTTAATCTTTCTACTGCTATGAACGCACTTGAGAGCTAGAAGTGCTACAGCACGAGTTTCTAGTTGAAAATAATAAATAATGAATCAAGGTCTTCTTTTGAGCTTAATATTCAATTCTCAGTAGATTCATATTATATTACCAACTGAGTGAAGTCGAGTGTCATCACGAGATATTTGTATAAGATGATGGATTTGACGCCGGTGAATGTGACTTCCGCCGAGGCATGAAACTAGGGAAGAGAGACTAAAACCGTAAGTCTCTGGATATCCAAGGTAATCGGAATCACTCGTATGATTTTCCAGGATTTCTTCCAGGCAAACAGAATATAAGATTTCATACAAATAGTCAGAAAAAGGTTCTTACCGATTAGATTATATCCATAGTAATCCCTTGGATCTCTGCAAATGGCATTGAGAGCAATGGCATAATAAGCAATTCTGGCGGGTGGGAGAGGATCATCAGGATACCTACGATTAAATTCACGAATTTAAACTAATCCTAAGGTTCTAGTGTCAAAGTGAGTTTATAACCTTAAAAACTTGGCTAGTAGTTCTATTTCTAATTCTTTAGCAATTAGGAGTGCCTCTGCGTCATTTTTCTGAGGCCAATCAACTAATGCAGATGAAAGGGCAAGGATGACTTGAGGTGTATCGCTTCCCCAACCATGATCCCCCTTTCGCTGGATGGTCAACCAGTCCAAGGCTCGTTTCTTTACATCTGAGAGTTTATTGTGAAGAAGGTCTCTTGATGCAGGTGAATCTAAAATCAAGTCAAAGGGTCCTTTTTAAACATTATTATGCTAATGAATTACTCGAAACCTTTCAAATCATCATTTCTCCAGAATCCAAATAGCTCTGTTCTTTCTCTTTTCCCTTTGAGGATAAGAAAGAATAAGAAGTTTATGGAGAATCGATGATCAAAGAATATTACTTTATTTTATTTCCTTCTTAAGAAGGATGATTAAGTTGATTAAAATCTAAATCAAGATTACCTGAAGCTGAAGAATAAACGGGGACTAATGACAAATAGATGAGCAGTAAGAATATGAAACTTTCTTTTAATTGAATCATGATATCTGATTTAAGAAAGTTGTCTGCGTTCAAGAGAATGATGCTCCGAGATCATTTAAGCAGGAGGCTACCTTGTATAATTTCTTATTAAAATTAAGTTTGTAATTTTTTAGTTAAATTAAGAAGAGTAAGAGAGTGAAATTGATCGATAAATCCTTCACCGTGGATTCCACAAGTAGAACTAGACTGTTTCTGGAAAATACAGAGGGTTTTTAGGGTGGTAGGAGAAAGTACTGCGAGTGGAAAGAAAGTTGAAACCTTTCTCTCTTTTTAGTAGAGAAAGTCTATCCCATGGTTTTTCTTTTGCTTATATAACCAATATACTGTTATATCTTCGGACGAAAATATACAAGTTCCTTGTACTTGGAGATTGCACATGTCGAGATGCGCCCCTTTCCCTACTCAAGACTTCCACTTCCTGACTCTGCTGCCGCTCCTGTTCCTTCCTGGAGGATCCTTTTATAACTTTTGACATTTTCAAATACAGACCATAATCACATGCAATCAGATCACCAAGAAAGGAACAATGAAATGAGGCTTCTTCAAAAGGTCAACCTTTCACGAGGGACATTAGGGTTTTCTTTTGCAAATTATGAATGTTCATTCTTATTATCTAAAGTGCCCTTTATTAATTTATTATTATAGAATACATTCAAGTGCTTTGAATATTATAGTAAGCATGGCTATTACACTTAAAATGAACAATGGATAATCTAAAGCAAAGCATCAAGTGAAGAAGGGAGCGTGAGAAAAAATAAAAGACAAGAATCATCAAATGCTAACTCATTAACATTTTCCACTTTTAGGAAGAAAGTGTAGCTATTAAAATTTGAACAAGGTTTTTTAGATGGTGAGAAAATGCGAGCTCATTACTATTGTATAGACCCTCTTCAACTTTTTCAGAAGAACATGTCTGAAATTCTTTTCTGCACGGAATTTTCACTATTTCATTTTTCCTTTCACTCACCACAACAGAGAGAATAATAGACAAGCTATCTTACTTATTTATTTTTTAAATTAAAAGATCCAACTTTACAAAAAAAAAGTAAGAGATAAAATAAAAGCATAAATAAAGAAAAGAAAAATACGAGAATACTTTTGAAATACATTTCATCAAAAGACTTAAACTTTAATAATAGGAGGTAATGTATGGAAAAATTTGATTTGGATTTTATGAGTCTAACATCAAAATCCGGTGTCATATTCGTATCCATTACACATAAATGAATGTCTGGATAGTCCTTTTCGGTAACACAAAGTATGAATCCCCACGTTCAACATCAGACAAAATGACATTCAGATCCACATCATTTCTGTAAGGATTTAAAAATAATTTTAAAATATCAGAAAATTTTGATAGGAAAGTAGTGTGAGCTTTTAAGGATAGAGAAAGTTTTAGTATTCCTCTTTAGATTTTTTTTAGTTTCATCTTAGTTGACTTTTCTGCATTGCGTCTTCTCACAGATTCATTTATCCATGACCTTCTCAAAATCTCAATGCTAAAACTTTCTCCAATGGATAGAAAGTTACTTTGGACGCATTACGTGGTCAGTGTGCTTAAATAGAATTGGATCTTTATCATTGCTTTGACTTTAAATCCTGTCTGACTTATAATTTGTCCTAAACTGAAACTGTAATTATCCATAAGCTTTCTTAATTTTACTTTCAATATAAATAAAGAGAAATGGAAAAGCAGCTTTTCGAAAATAAAAAAAATTCACTAAAATTTTCATGTGGAGCTATTAGCATTTATGCAAGAATATTTTAGTAATATCCGTGACAAAAGTTATAAAACGTTACTATTAATAAGGAATTTACACGTCGCGTCTATGATCCTTCTTTGCTTATGAAGTTTGAGTTTTGTAAATTATTATCATGGATAAATAAAGTTTCTCTATTAAATTATGCAGAAATGAGAAATAGTAGTATGGCTAAAGTCCCTGCACGTACTTGTTAAGCATCGTCAGAGCAATGGAACCGTCCGGCCTCTGAACTGCGGCTGAAATAACTTCTGTCAGATTCTTGGCATCCGAGTAAGTCATTTGAACCCAAAGCACATCAGAGTCTGGGAGGAAAAACTTGGATACATGAGCCAAAGCGTAGAACATTGGTTGCTTGTAAAACTCTCCTGAAGTTTTATTAACAATGATGGCGGAGTCTGCTGCAAGTTTAGCCCAGTTAGGCCCACCTTCAGTATTAAGTGCTAGATTCCAGTCAGTCCATCCCACCACATGGTTTCTCAAACCCTGCAAAAACCCACAAAACAAGATCTTGAATTACAATAAATGGAAAAGAGAAAGTTTCTCCGGATTGTTTATTACTCTCCTATCCACCATATCATAAATTTCCACCCGGAAGGTTATCAATAATGAAGTTTGGGTAAATAAATGGGAGTCTTACCTGTAAAATATCCTCCCCATATGCTTCTCCTCTCTCCCATGAGCCCATGATAACTTTCTCTCGCTCCCACGGAAGAAAACCTTAGAAAAGAAATGGACTTTGTAAATTCGTTCTTGAGGAAAAAAAAGCTTTCAATGAGAAAGAAAAAGCATTGTCTTCGAGAAGAAAAGAAAAAAGAGATTCTTCTCGGTGATTTCATTTAAGTCTCCTGCATTTAGAAAATGGACAGACAGTCTCTTATTTATTTACTCTTAGGAGTATTGAGAATCGTATTTCTTAGCTTCACTGTCAAATCAACGACCGCAACGGAAAATGTGTGTTCTTTAGACACGTTTATTAATGGGGAAAAAGGGTTGAAGGAGAGATTCAATCTCTTAAGTTTCAAATAGACAGAAGTTTCTAAGTATCACAACTTTCTCCAAGCATCCTCATCCTTAATACTCACCTGCACAGGCTTCTGTTCCTAAAATTGCGGTATCTGGAAACATCTTATGAGTCTCAAGAATTGGGTCATGCTTTGTAATTTCTGTAGAATACCAATGAAGTCCAATACCCCAAATATATTGAGCAGCTTCCTTGTCTACTAGAATCTAAATTTAAGAAATTAGAGTCATCATTAAGAAATTAGCTCTCGGATAAAGGGTTTTTACTTCTTGGGGATAGCGCGGAAGTGCAGCTGTGTTCTCATCCAAGATAATAACTTTTAAATCTGAAAATTCTGATTGACGGAGTGTCGGTCCTAAATTGTTCTTGATCCAATCTCTCTGATGAGATGCCAACCAACCCATGCAATTGAAAGGGAAAAGCGGAACAAGACCATCGAATGGTTCATTCTGGGTTGTCACTCCCCAAAATGGAAATCCTTCTGCTTGGTACGATTCTAAGAATCTGCAAAATCGTAATAGTAAAACAAGATATCTCAACTTAAGCCTCTACTCAATCAACTCAAAGCAATTTCTCTAGGATTTTCACTCACTTCACAAAGTAATTGGCCCAGATTTGATAGTATTCCTGTCGGAGAAGTCCAAGTCCAATATAATCATTATTTGTTTTCATCCAAGGTGGGGCTGTCCAGGGACTTCCGAACAGACGGATTTTTGTAGGGCTTATGGACTGAGCAAGTTTCAAATAAGGAATCTAAGTCAAGCAACAATTAAAAATTATACCAAGGTCATCATTGAAAAGAAAACAAGGAGCGATTGACAAATATTCAGTGTCCATTAGGAAGACCACTCCTTTGTGTTTTTTAAAAAACGCCTTCCATTCAATGCTAATCTTTGTCGAGTCAAGTTGTAATAAGAAAGATGTAATCTTTAAATTATGAACTCTTTGATTTGAAGCGTCTCTTAACATGGAAACATTCAGAATAAAACTACGTATTAGCTAAGGGCTATCTTAATGATTTAGATTTCTACTCTAAATGTTTGCTAATATCATAAAAAAATTCTTAAGAATCTACTACGCTGTCTGTAATTAAAAATAACATTAAGATTAAATTTTAAATTGAACTTGAATGAACTCAGTCAAGGCCACGATTATATGGCTAATTTTAAATAAAAGTTAAATCTTTCCATTTGGAAGCTTAAGTTTAAAGTGATTTACTTTGTATAAGTAGTCTTCTGGTTGTAAGCTGAAAAGACTTAAATTGAAATCTCCTGGTGTGTCAGCATAAGTGTAGTTCCTTGGAGAAAAGTCACAGCCGCCCATAGGAACTCGTCCAAGAGTATAACCAATTCCACTAGGACCATAATATGATCTAAAATAATAATCATATTAATATAAAATGGAAGGCAATTATTGATAGAACATCCTTTTATGAGGTGATGATCTCAAGAATATTGCTGAGTATAACAGCGTGCGACTTTTTACTTTAATCATCATCTTAAAGCCAGACTCTCACTCATTCCATCATTCATTCATTTAAAAAAAAACTACAATTATCATTATAATAGTAAATGGTAGATTATAAAATCTAAACCATAATATTTATATGGTTGTGTCATTTTGTAACAACGAGGCCACCACACCGGTTTGACATGGACACTTTTGACAAATATTGATATTTTGTATTTTCATATTCAATTACCTTATAACATTTTCCTGAGCACCCGTGGGAAGATTTCTAAGATTGATTCCAGTAGCATCAGTAAAAGCTCCACCATATCCAAGGATTTTTTGAGGCAACTTTGTTCTTGTTACTTTGATCTTAAATTCTGGATCTGAAAAAGAAAAGAGTACTTATAAAATAAAATATCATCATCATGGGATTTGGTGAAGTTGTTCGTCATTTACTGGGTGGTTTTTGTTGTACATTTCCAGAATTAGAATTTCCAGATCCTGATCCTGATCCTGGTATAATAGCTGTTACAGGATTCGGTGGGAATACTCGAGAATTGGCTGGTTGGAATGCACCTGTGCTTACTTCAAGCCTTGCTCCATCTCTGTTTGAAGTGTAAATTAGGATTGCCCCTTGGGGTTGAAGAGTGATAGGGTCCATATCATCACAATATGTTTCATTACAGACACAAACGATACGTCCTTCTCCATAAGATTTTGGGAGGCAGGGTTGATTCCCTTGTTTTAGGAAATAAAAAAAGATTTAATGAATTACTACTGTGAGAACTAAAAGGAATTAAGTGGAAGATTTGCTAAATGATGAACCCACCACAGAGCAAGCAAATTTAATTTCCTAATTGAACTTTTCATGACCCTTTTTAGTTAAAACCCTTCATTTGTTTCTTTCTAATGTTTAATGACCTAATTTGAGAGCATTAAAAGCAACTTTAGAGATAAATTGTAAGAGTTTTAGTCTAGAGAATACGATTAATTAAGTAGAACGCTCAAATTCCATAAATGATTATTTCTTACATCAGAATGATTAAAATTTCCATATTAAAAAAATCTCTTTCTAAAACAAATGCTACTAACAAGCGTTTTTACGTAACTCAATTTTGTTAATTACTTTCTCCGTGAAAACAAAAAACCCTCAACACTTACCATTTAGAAAGGGTGAAAATATTAGAATAAGGCTACATAGCAAGAGTAGCTTTCCCCTCCGAACGCTAATGTTGAACAACCACAAAGAATTCATTGTTATTTTGATTCTTTAATTTTCAAAGATTAACTATAATAATTGGTTGAATTTGTTTTATAAATTAATCAAAACTCATTGATAAGTTGTATGAATTTAAATTTAAAATTTTGAAATATAAAATATTATTTTTTGTAAAATATTAACAATATGTAATATTGTTTAAACTTTTAAATTTATGTATTCGGAATGAACTCAGCGATCAACTAAAGAAAAATGAAGCTCAGCCTCAGCTTCATATACTTAAATTTCTCATCTTGTGTAAGAAGGGGTGCTTGTTCAATTTTCTTAAAGTTGTCTATTAAGTAGTGAAGTATAGTTAAGCAAACGTCAATAGCTTAGAAGTTAATTTGGTAATTGACTTCACTGCCAACTTATTTTGCTCCTTATAAAAATCGGACCATGAGATTGCATAACTTACATCAATAAGCCAAGTCCCTGGATTTTCCCCCATTGCTTTTCCTAATTAATCTTTCCTTTTAAAACTTCCGAATGATAGACAGATTTTTTGGAAGAACAATGATCATTATTTTTAATTTTAAGGTAAAATGATTTCGTTAAGTCATTGACCGATGTTTGTGAGTTAGAAACAATGCAATGATTGTTCTTCCGATTTTCTTATTCTGAATTTGTTGGAATAGTGGATAATGGGTTATTCCTCCCAAGACAAGACAGAAAGGATCAAAGATCAATATGCCAATGCCGAAATGTCTCAAGATGTCAAATGTCAGATTTTGTGTCATCATATTTAGGTCTTCACATCCAACCAGGAATAAATACGCACTCATGTAAAACAAACAACATTTTTTCAAGAATTTAAAACAAAAATGTCGAAGACACACCCGGATTTCCATAATATGAACAACAATAAAAGCCGATTACACCCTTCAATTTTGTTCGGATTGACATTAGTGAATCTAAGCATCACTTAAGAAAAAGTGTACCCTCATCTGTCATTTATTTCTGTCAATCCGGAAAAAACGAGATTCTTATTCACCGGCACCATCCTTCCAACATCACCGGAATAAAAGCGTAGTTTCCAACCTTACTCTTGTCACTTCAGCATTCTTAAATTAAGATCCATGTGAAAATTGTAAATAATTTTTCAAGAAATTCATGAACAAGCATCTGAAAATAGACAAAGTTGGCAATCGTCACAGACGTATCAATTACAATAAATGGGACTTGCATTAAGTAAAGAAAATGATACGTAATTTAATAGTTCTGACTAATAATAATAATTACGCAATTTCAATAAACTTCCTTAAACATTTTTAACTAAATTAACTTTTTCACACGTATACTTGTAAACTGACGTCGTTGAATTATCTTATTAACGTAATGTTAACTTAATATCCTACTAGTAACTTTAGTGTCTAAAACCTTTAGGAATTGCGCTAATTCTATGCCTGTGATCAACATGAGCTTGTAAGTCTCGTTTGGAGAGATAAGTCCGGCGGCATCCATCTTTACCATAGTGGGTACCTGAAAACAAAAAAAACATTCTTAATTAATAATGTATGGAGAATGTTTGTAAAAATAGCATACCTTCGTGATAACACATAAATATATTTCCGAGATCAGCTTTTTGAATTTTATATACAGGTTCTCTACATATGGGACAAACGGATGGATGATTTTCAACACAAGCATGACAGAAAATGTGTTTACAATTTATCTAAATAGAATAATCAATCATTAATCTCTGTAGTTAAAAAAAGAGTAGAATGTATCGAATTGAAAAAATTACCATTCGTCCATAAATTCTAATAGGATGATCACATATTTCGCAAATATGAACATTCGGAGAAGGAAGTGCTTCACCGTTTTTAGTCCTTTTGAACTTCCAGCTATAACTATCCATAATTGCTGGCTGTTTGAGGTGAGATAAGAATGAAGCCATAAATGGACGGTGGATTTTACCCTTGACAATTGAATCAACTGAAAAAAATAATATTTTATCAATTGATATTTAAATACTTTAAAACTAAGTTAGTTTGGTAAATTACTTTCTTTTGTCATTGCTGCTTCAATTTCTGCCATGATTTTCATTCGTTTTTCACCTACAAAATATTAATAATATAAACTAAGTTTAGCAATTCAAAGATTCAAAATCTTACTTTCTGATTCCATTTCTTTTGGATCTCTTTCAGCTTGTGCATCTGAAGCTCTTGATGAAGAAGTACCGGGTTGTTGTATCTGAGATTTCGTTTTCACTTTGTGATTTACTGAAAATATACAAAAAGAATTTTTTTTAGAAACACATTAAACTACTATACTACTTCATCAATCAACTACAAGCAATACAGTAAGTTAGTTGGTATTAACTTTGTGGCGAAAGCGCCTACATTTAGAAGTAATTAGGGTTTTGGAAGAGATGACTATAGCCTTACTTAACTTGTTATCACTCTTATCAGAGTCCGTAAAGTTTAGTATTTTAGCAATAGTTAAAATTAAAGTTAGGATCTTGTCAGTAAAATTGAGTGAGTATAGTCACATAGAATCGCAATCTTAACAAAACAAACTGCATGAAAGGTTAAATGTGTTTTTAGTTTTGTGCAAAACCAACTAACTAATATATAAAATATTGTTATATTTTTAATAAATGCTTACCAGGTTTTTCAACCGGGGGAACAGGCGGTGATTTCATAATACTTTCAGTCATTTCATTGCCTTCATGATCATAGTCTTTACTAGTGCTGCTGCAGACTTGTTCTGTTTCTTCGTCATCGCTTATAATCATCTATTAATTATAATTCATTGAATATAAATTACATGGACAGAAAAAATGAAATTTAAATTAATTATGCATACCGCTTTCTTAGCTCGACCTCGTCCTCTTGAGCCGCCTCTGCCACGACCACGTCCACGACCTCTTCCTCTACCTTTATTACTTGAAATCACAGCCACTCCAACAGTTTTAGTCTTCATATTGATTTTGATAGTAGGAATCCTTAAAATCGTTGTTAATTTTAAAAAAGTTATGAAAATCTTAATTTTAATTTTTATCAAAATAAGAATTGAAGAGTTGAATTTGGCGCAAAATTTTTTTTATGGATTTGAAGAGTAAATTTTATTTTGTGAAAATAAAAAGTAAAAACTGGCATACTATTAAAAATTTCATTTTATTGTTAAATTAAAAATTTAGTTAAACTCATTTATAAATATTAATGTTTGGTTTTATGTAACAATGTGCCCTTTTGACAAGTGGATTATGCATATATTGCATCTCGAGTAGGGCATATCTATTCATTCTATTGTCTTCAGGATCACAAGAGATGTCTCCGCATTTATCAAGTTGCCTTTTAATTCTGTAATCTTCCTTTGCTTGATCATCGTTTATACAACAAAGATATCGAGGAATTCTTCCAAAATTCTTCCCATGGACATGATTTCTACAGAGTCCAGAATTAAACCAATTCATTTTATTCCCATGATTATCAACGACAATATTTGGATCCATATGTAATCCTGGTCCAGCATTTGCAACTTCAATAGCATTTGTAAGGATCCAATCCCTTGGTTGATTATTTCTGTATGCATAATCATTTGGTTGGCCTGACTTCTTTTCGGGAGGCCGAATTCCCAACTTCTCATAAAAACGGTCCAAATGTGGATTTCTGGAAAAGTCGTATGGAGGAGGCTGCTGTCCTTGTCCAGTTGTACAATTGTAATTAGTATCAACTTGTCCATCACTTCTTTCAAATTCTTCATACCATGCACCTGCTCCAGGTGAAATTACTATTATGAAAAATAAACATTTACATATTTACACAATTTTGTACAATAATTAAAATTTACCAATCGGACAATGTTTGCACTCTTGAGAGGAAGCGTCATAACATGGACGCCTACGTTTTAATTTTGCGATTGGGCTAAGAAATTTAATCGTGTTATCTATATTAGTTCCCACCAATTCACAATCGTCTTCCTCTTCTTCCTCGGGTAGAACACATTCATCATCATCTTCTGCCATTTTATAGTAATTTTGAGTATGTTATACTGAAAATTTCGACCTCATCGCAATAATAATGATATTCATAACCATTAGGTATAAATAAATATTTAATTGTTACCATTGGTTACAGAATTATTAATTTACAATTTATTCATTTTAATGTTATTTTAACTTATTCTAATCCCTATTAACTTAAAAATTAAAAATTTAATTTAATAAACTTTTAGTTATTTGCATCAAAAAAAAAATTTATTCAGAGCATTGGTTTTAAACTTAATTTCATACTTTATGAATCTTCATGTTTTTTTCCAGAAATGAATGATGACTGCATTTTTGATGTTTTTGGAAAAAGTCACAGTTTTCTCCGTCAAGGAGTGAAAACATTTGCTTTGGAGGAGTGACAAATTCACCCTTAATTCATTTGCATCCGTCTCCTTAGAAACGATTGTTTGTTAATCTATATATATTGTTTGATCGTTGAAAAAATCTCAGTGCACTTCTGATACTAAAAGGAGCAAGACGTAAAAAAAAATCTTCTGATTTAATTTTGAATTCGAAAAAAAGTTTGAGGAGAAATTGCTGAATTTTAAACCTTCAAAATGTACACGATTTGCCGTAATATTAATCATAATGAAAGCGTCTACAATTTGATTGAACAACAAGAAAAGATGATCTGCAAACCACCAATGTAATAATTCACTTAAAATCAATTTTGCCATTTTTGAAATTTTTGTTTCCTTTTTAACTCAGGTACCGATCAAAATATTCAAAAGCAATCAAAGAACAATCCAAGGGTGTATCATGCTGTCAACCTCCTGTATGCCGTCGTAAAATACCAGAATCAAATGTTTGCCATTCTGAAACTTATCACAATACACAACCAATTTGTGAAAGAGGAACAAAGGATTTCGTGATGGACAATGCTTTAAAAGTAATTCGTCAACCAGCCAAAATTCCGCAGAGTTACTATGTTGATCATCCAAAAGGAACTCGTCATGAATGGAATACTTCCGGATATCCACGAAAATATGTTTGCCGTAAAGATTTTGGAATGATCCCAGGATACCTCGTTCAGAGAAAGAAAGAATTATACAATGCTGATCAGAAAGCAAAAGAAGAAACAGAACATGCAGATGCTGTCGCCGCAGCCAAGTGCCGCCATCTTGATGAAACTGAACGACAAATGATGATTTGTGGACTAAAGTCTAATTGGGCTGAAAAATTTCACGAATTCCAATCACTTCCTCTTTTTATTGACACTGCAGCATTGGTAAAGAAGAAATCAGATTTGGAACAAGCACTCAAGGACTTGGAAAAGGATATTCAATTCATGGAACGGCATAACCATATCTTCGTTTCAGATACACCAAAAACTTTCTATCTGGACTGAAATAATGCTGAATGAAAATATTTCCAATGGAAATTAGAAATTAAAAGAAAATGCTTAAATAAATATCAATAAATCAAATGTAAAAAAATCTACGTCATTTTCAAAAATTTTATTTTTATGAAAAGAGTTTTTCATTAGAAAAACGGATATGAAATCCCAATTTCATTATTGCTTTTTCAATGTTATCATGGATGTGGGACCATTGAAAGAAGGTCATCTCTTTAAATTCGCCAGTCAAAGCTATTGTGTGTGTTGTACAGTGATGCGTAACAAGTTAAACCTGGACTTTGTTTGGGCCAAAGGTCATTTGAAAGTGTCAGCCGTCCACCAAAAGGAGATAAGTATTGTCCGAAGTTAAAGAACTGTAACCAAAAACTTGGAATAACTACCATGTCCATGAAAACTTTTGTGTTATTATTTTTATTTCTTGATTATTACGAGGTGGAGTAGGGGAGAAAGCAATTCGTATAATGGTCATCCACCTCCTGCTGAGATTTCTCTCCCACGCATTGAAGAAAAATTTTATACAAAGTAATGACTCTTTCAGCCATTCCCTTTTATCCATCCCATCATAATCCCATTGTTTGTAAACACTCATTGTTGTTGATCTCCAATTTGGGTTTAGCTCTCCGTAACTTTAGGTAAACCAAGTCAGGAATATTATCCTCACAGACACTCATGAAATGATCATTTTCATGATCTGAGTATCTGATAAAGATTTCCTTTGGTCTAGAACCAACAATGGACATGAGTTCAAACAAGAAGTTCTTTTACTTCGGTATCCTTTGACCCCTTGAAACAATGTCGACGGATTTGTCCAACAAGGATAGTTATAATAGTCTCCTTCTTACTTATTTATGGCTCCACTTTGTTTCTTAAAAACAATTTTCAGAAATATTTTTTAAAAACAAAAGTTGCTGACACAACCCCTGATCAATGATTCTTTAGGAACAAGCCCTTAGACCTTTTATCAAAATTAAGATCCAAATTCTTCAAATACCTTGGAGTTTAACAAACGCCTTCATCCCTCCAAACTGTCGCTCATGAAGACGTTTGTTCAAACTCTGAACACCACCACCACCAATGAAGATCTTCATTTAAAATTGTGTCCCAAAATAAAATGGAGAAATAAAGTTTAGAGGGTACTGATTATTTATTACGCCATTTTAATAAATCTTAAGAAAAGTAGATGCTTCTGTTTTTTGAGACTTAATAATATTCTTTAGTAAATCTTACCTATTTATTTTCTGTTAATATTTAAGGGTGATGCTAATGAGGTAACGAGGATTAAGGGTAAGGCGAGTGGAACCCCCGTGGGTCTCTGTTGGTTTTAGGCGCCTCGCCTGTCCATGACATAGACAGAGTTCTTTCTTTGAGGCCTGAAAATTTTCAAATAGGTGGGCTCAAGGAACCTTCCCAATTTGCCTAGAGGGACCCTTCATTATCTCCGCCCTCAGAGAGACTTCAGTACCTCCTTCACTCTTCGGAAGGCCCAAAGGGAACCTCCGACTGGATTCCACACCGGACATGCATATGGACCACCGTAGGAGACCCCTTACTCATTTACCTTTCTTCCTTAAGATTAATTTCCAGCTAACGAGTTTCAAACATAAGGTAAACAGAATTACATGCTTCACTTTCTTTTTTAAATGTCATAAAAAGTAGAGAAGACTTCCTAAGATTTAGTTGTTGGAGGTTGGTTATCTGGGTTGTTGGTTCGAATAAAAGTAATCCTTCCTTCGGGTGGCTCACGATGATTTGACTTGATGTACAACCTCATGACTAGCTGTATCATTTACTACTCTACTAGTGTGTTCTAAGGCCCACTTCAAGATGATGATCTTCGGGTTAAACTGAATGATGGAAGGAGTTGAAGAAACATCAACAGGCTCATAATCTGCTCGAATTACCTATTAAAAGCTAGTAGTGTACCTTCCTGGACTCATTGAAGTAAAATGAAAAAAAACTCGATAAACGTCTTGGATTACCGCCGCCGCAATTTTGTCCTTTCTTATTATCCATCTTCTTCTTCCGCGATTTCAAAAGATCTTGACAGTCGTATTAAATGTCATCTTCTTTAAGAAACACATCCCTCGTGTTTCTCTTCTTGTAGCGAACCCGCCCTCTACACCCATCTTCTCATGTCACGACACGACGAGCAACTACTACTGGGTGACTTATTATTAAGAACCCGCAAGGTAATTTAATCTTAATGGATAAGGAATGCGAAATTTTTACTCTGAGATGAAATCCTTATCGTTGATGATCAAAGGTTTTTCTTCCGAAAAGAGATTTTATGGTTAATTGGCCCTTTAATAAGAAAGTTTTGGATAAAATGAACTCACGTTGAGCATATCTTTTTTAGGGTTGGAAATTATTTCCTCAAATTGAATACGATACCAATACAACAATTTTTTTAAATGTACAAGGAATAATGTTTTGAAGGATGAAGTTGTAAGATCATAAATATGGAAAATGATCATACCTTCACTTCATCAATCTTTTTCTTTGACGATGATCTCGTCAGAGAGTGAAAGGCATCTACGCCTTCGCAAGTGTGTGGAAATATTTTTCTCTACACAGCAGCGTTAGAAAGAAACAAAGGTAAAAGATCCATCATATTCCAGTGACGTTGAATACGCTGGAGAAATATTTTTTAAATCTTTATTCTTAACCTTTTTAGGTACGGTTTTTACATGACTAAATTTGATTTTTTTTGTTAAAAGTGCCAAGTTATCTTGATCGATGACCATAAATTGCCATTGTGAATAAAGTAGTAGACCTTGTTAAAGTTTTGTGAAGTAAATTGTTAGACTTCGAGTCAATTAATATATACTTCAGAAAAAATGAGACTAAGAGGAATAATAATTTGGGTGATTTTAGTTGACAAGTTGACTTAAGCCCAAATTTAAGGTTTGGCTCAGAGTACTCAATTTAAGCTATTTTTTGAGTAAATAATGATAGTCTGGACAGAAAAAAAGGGCGGTTCTGATTGGTTCCGTTTTTTCAACTCTTGGATTAATGATGGCCCAATTTTCTCTTTCTTTTTTACATGTCAACACACCTCGTCCGTGTCTGTGACGATAATAAAAATGGAGTCCTCATAAGTTTCCATGGTTCACACCTAATCTTAAAATCCAATCCTGCGCAACTATACTGGAAACTCAAACTGGACTCTGAAATATAAAAACTGGTGGTTCATGAATCTTTTAGGATCACGAACTTGTGATTTTAATGAAGATAATGTAGGGGGGCCCTTGTAGAATTTTTCTTTGAAAAGGTCGACAAGATCCAGGCTACTGGCCTAATTGATTTCAAAGTAAACGGAGGAAACCCATATTTAATTTTATACCCTGAAATTAGCTACTTCAATTTTAAAAGAATGAAAAAGACCACAGGGATTCCAAACAACTCCTTCTTGACAATTTAAACGTTATTTCCTAATTTCCAAATTTAAATTTAGATTGAATTACATGTCCAGCCTACAAAAAACACACCCAGTCAGTGTGTTTTGTCAGTATTTCCAGTAATTCTTAGAAATTATTTCATTTTGAATGGGATGGTCAAGTTGGTTAATAAGTCATTTACTCTTATTTTCACGTTAACAGCTAAAACAGGTAGGTAGGTAGGATAATTATTAGTTTTATTGAGTGCGTTTAAATTGATGATGCCACCCTTTTATTGACACAGAGAGCGTAAATTATAAAGGTTTGAAAAATTACTTCTTGAAAAACAAAACCCCTTTTATAATCTCTAATTACAAAATGATAGTTGAAGAAGTTACACTTAATTTCCAAACAAAACCAGGGTGGTATTTTTAAAGCATGATAATATAGTAAAATTCAATACTTTTTGATGCTTATCGGTATTAACGACTTGAGTGTTGGAATTGAATACCCTTATGAACTAAAATCAAGTGAATTATTCAGTTGTGTAAGAAAGGAAGGTGATTGATAGTGAAAATTCTATTTCTTGAAATATATCTTTTCTGTCAATTCCATATCCTTAATTTCCAATGAAGAACCTTTTTTCAGAAACATGTAATCATCCTATCCAGAATAACCTTCAACGACCCTTCCTTTAACTTTAACTTCACCTACTCAAACACCCACACACACACTCAATTCAAAATTTGGAATGGAAACCACAGGTATGCAATCAATGAATCTCTTTAATCAACCCTTACGAAGCTGAAGCCTTATTTCTGCAGAAGCCTTGGAGAAAATCCATATCAAAATCTCTATTATTCTCATGTGAAAATATAAGAACTAAACCAAAGTTTCGAAATCATAAACAATTTATGAATTCACAGGCGTTTTGAATTTTTTTTTTTCAAAAATGCTTGTTAGCATTTAATCTGTTATGTGTGTGTCCTCTGATCTTTTGCGTGTGCATTTTTTTAGTAGTAGTAGTCGTAATAATAGTTGAAAGAAGAATGGAAGGGAGAAAGGAGACAAATTGTGGTTGTCTCTGGAATGTATTTTCCTTTTCGGTGAATGAAAATAAAATTTGAGTCTCTGGAATGTAATTTGTTGTGGTTTCCGGGAGTAGTGGGACAAAAGTGGAAGTTTCTTTTCATGTGTCATTGCTTTGCTTCTGAAAAAAAGTGAGGACAATGGGTCCTCTGATCCGAATTAGGATTTTTCAACTCTTCGTGTTTTGGTCAACCCGAGCAATTTCCATATTATTGGTTTCTCGGATTTCCTGTATAACTTCAATTTTCTCTTGTTATCTTCTCATGAAAAGAAGTCAATAATTATACCATGGATCACAAGCGAATCTCACTAATTCCCAAAATCCCTTCTCGAATTCAAACCCTGAGGAAATCATGCATTATTTAAGTAGGCGGTATTCTTCTTGTCACACGCTCTGTCCAATACGTCATGTCAACTGAAGTTAGGAATAGAACAGAGGAGGGAGTAAATGGGACTTTGGAAAGTATCCGTCTTCCTCCTTTTGGTCACATTTGTGGTCACCATATCAGAAATCTGTCACTCCATTCCTTACCCTCCTTTTCGTCCAACCATCTTTGAATGTCTTCAAACTCTTTAGTGAGACTTTTGCTTCGTAAAATAAAATAACTGACGTGAGTGATATTTTTTGGAGAAAGTTGAATTTCACTCACCGAAGGAAAACCGTAGAAAATCAATGGCCACCACCACCACACGCGTCACGCCAACTTCACTATTCTTGACATCTTCAAGACATTTCTCCACGCTAATAAATTACACCTCAAAATATAATATTCAATAGACATTCTCGATGGATATTGACAAGGAAGGAACCTTTGGAAAATTGTACCTCTTAACTTTCAATATTACATTATTTTTATTTCTTATCATCAAAATCACAATTAATTCCAAAGTCAAACATCGCAAATATTACTCATGTATTGTGAATAATTTAAAACTTTGATCATAATTTGATTCCTTCCGTCATTTTTATTAAAGACGAGTGAAATTTTTTATATGAGGGGGTGATTATAAAGAAAATCTGTCAAAAAAAAAACTAAAAGGATATGATATGAGTACGTGTAGGATCTCTTTTATATTTTATTTGAATGATTAGCCTTGTCTCTTTATTTTCTAAAGAAAGATTTAGAATCTGACAGAGATTCTGAGTTTGAAAAAAAAATGGTTGAATAATGGCTTGAGTTTTGATCAAAATGGTGGAATAAGATGTGAGTAAATGGGTTGAGCAGGTGAGACAGGCAACTAAACGTCGCCTTTTGCTCTCCTTCGTCGTCCCTTACGTAATAATAAGTCCTTCCTTCCCTTAACCCCTTTTTGCTCTGAATAATAAGTACCGAAACTCGGTTTTTTTCTTATCCATAATTATAAAATTCCTGCGGGGGGTAGGAGTGTCGGTTTCCTTTGAGGAACATCCTCGTTATTCACCTGTGTCTGTCCCTCTTGAAGAGATGAGGATCCAATGTTAGGCAGAGCGGACAATGTCACTCCATATTATGAGACTCAACAAATCTTTCACTTGACCTCATCCTTTGAAGAATCTTCTCAAAAAATAGTATATGTAACAATTCGTCACAAGGGCCGAATTGAATAGAAATCTTATTCCGCCTTGTCTTGTCAATAGCTTTAAAAAGTGTGGATGATTCGTCGTTTGAATTTATCACCATCATTTACAGCTAAAGCTAATAAAATAAATAAATAAAAATTCAAAATTATTTGAAACAGCTTTTACGCTTTGTTCCATCCATCCTTAAATCCTTCTTTCCCAGGCATGGGTAAAAATTGTATATGCAACAAAATCAAAATGATTGCTTTTCAAGTCAAAATTTCAATAATCACCTCAAATAATTTAGCATGAAATTTTTTTTGTATTTGGGCCTCAATACCACAGAAATCATATTAGAAAAATATATATAAGCTCTAATTTAGGTAGCAGCAATTCAGTTGCTTAATTGTGGTGAATAGGTCTTACATGATTTCAAATGTTAAAATTCAATCCTGATTTTTCTTATCTAAAATATACTTATTCCAAGTTCTTTTTTTTAGTTTAATGATCGTACCATAGTAAGTTTTGGGTATTATTAGAAAAGAATTGTCAAAAAATGTAATCTTTGCTCTTGATCTGAGAACCTTAAACTGATTAACCCTGAACAAGATAATTGGGAGACGTAAATTATTGAAGAAGCTTTCATTTATCCATCTTCTTATCATCCTGTCGTGTTTCACAATTAATTCTTACTGTTAACTTTATTTCCTTTAGTAAACATACCCATAAACCGGTTCAGGGTTCCAGTATAAGGTAACTGTCATTGTACTACCCTTGTCAAGCGGTTAAGGATAATTGTGAAAGCGGATAATGTATGCTCTTCCTCTTAAACTTTTCTTGTCATCATCCTCAAGTCTCCGCTCCGACAGAAGGACTTTGTTCAATAAATTAGGACCAAGAGGACCCTCTGGCTCCATGGATTTTATTACTCCGCCTTAGAAGTAATGAGTTCCTTTCTTTTAAGAAACGATTGACAAAATGGAACAGTTAAATTTCTTAAGTCCACAATGAGCGACGACAGTGGAAGTCATTATTAGAGTGAATAGGAAGCTACAAAAGGAACCGTCTTTCGGTTTAAAGGAAATGATATTTATTTAGAAGTTTAACGGAGTAATGGAAGCCAGCTGAAAAACTTTTACAAGAAGGTGAAAAGTAAAAGGAAATAAGCACCAAGCATTATTACTCAAAGATGTAAAAGAAAGTAGAAAAGATGCAAATATTTTATTTCTTAACAATTCAGAAGTTGATTCTTTGTAAATGTCATAAAATCAGTAATTTAAGTCAACTAATAACTATTAAATTCATAATTGATTTTTATAAAAACATGATTTAATGCCGTCGTTTAAGTAATTTCTATTACGAAAAAAAGAACCCACTACGAAGCGTAATTAATAAACTAATATTTTATAGGTAGTTTTACCCATTTTCACTTAATTAAAAATGACACAATTTTGATTTAATATTATGCTTTTTTTTTAGAAATGTGGATAACTAAGTAAACCAGGTTCTGAATAAATTACAATTACAAAGTAAGGAGGTCCTTCCAATTTAATGGAATCCAGGAGTTATGTTGAGTCAAACACAAGCACGCTCATTAAAATCAATTAATATCATTTATGATGATCGATTATAATTATTCTTGGGGTATTTCAAATTATTATTCCTTTGTTAAAATTTTTAAAATTATTCTCATTAGATTATTAATTTTTATCTCAAACTAAGCAAGTTACTCTAATTGGTTTATTAAAAAAAATTAATTAGACCTCATACTTTTATAATTAATTGATGTTAAAATATAAAGTTTCTGTGTAGAAATAATAACTTGAATTTGGATCTTGTGTTGAATAGTTTAAATTATTAAGATTACTAACTTTTAAAATGATGATCTTGTAAAAGTCCAGGTGGACCTCAGGTTATGCTTAGTTACATAAATATAAATCCTTCAAGTATGAAATTAAGTTGACGAAATTGTTCACTGTTTTCCTAACCTCTTCTCCATTAGTTCCCGTTGTCAATTTACGGATAAAGATTTCAATTTGAAACAGCAGGGACTCCAACTAAGAAGAAAGAAAGAATTGAGGACTTTAAGGAATCTTGTTTAGATCCATTGCAAAGTGCCCTTAGCCTCCTTTAACCTCTAAATTACACAAAAGGTGTCCCATTGGATTTTCTATTCTTCCAACAATCAGTTAATAATGCTCAATTAGATTCATTATTCTTAAAATTCAGCAGAACAGACGGTTATCGTGAAGGTAAATGCCCAGGAGCATCCATTTGGGCCATCTTAAGATCATTCCTCCGTAATCAAGGGCGTTACTTTATTATCATTCAACAGTCTGCAATAATTTATGAATAAAAATTCACTAGATTAATTAGCAAATATCCTTGATTAAGAAAACTGTAAGATTTGAAATGTGGTTTGTAAATCCTAAAATTCCTTCCAGGCGTATCCTTTCTAAATGCAAAATTTGGGAGATGAATTGATAAAAAAAAAGCTGTCAAAAGTAGTTAGTTGGATCCTTGTATGAAATGTAGGTCTTTAGGAATTCAAGTAGTAGGAGATGAACGATTATTGTAGAATTTATCCCAAAATAATTCAATAGAAAAGGAGTGTATTATCCTTTATGATGCTCCAAGCCCTTCAACATCTGTCAATTTAAAGCTTAGTTGTCTTTTCTCAGGTATTCACTCAATTCTTATATCATCGTCAGTTGTTCTGGTCTGCTGGCGTGATCCATGTTTGTGGTACCCTCAAGCAGCACGGGTTAAATCCGTTTTCTTCAAGAGCAAACTTATTATTATTTATGTCTCCATCGTGTTTTGACCCTTTTTTTCATTTGAAGAAGACCTTTTGTATAGAAGGATATAAGTTCAAGCTTAATTAAGATTAGATAAACAGGGACTTATGTTTGAAGAGCCAAAAGAGAAAGATCAGTTAAGCGTGTCCATCCTTTCTACATATTTATGGATTCCCAAAGACACGGAGAAAGGGGCTCAATTTTTACTACCGAAATACCGACAACTCATATTTTTCATTTTTTCTACACGGTCACAGTTAAAGCAGTTAAACAGTGGATGGATAAAACTGATTACTTTGCCTTCGTTAAGGATGATGAAATTAGCATAGAGATGAAGTCGTATTATTCTTCTGTTAATGTGGAGCAGGGGATCGATCCTATACAAACAATTAAGAAATCAGATTTGGTGGTGGTGGTAGTTAAATGTTTCACACATAAGATTTATGACTTCATTTTCACTACTACTAGAAATGGAAATCAGGGAGCGGGTTATACTGACATTGATAGCTAATTGAAAGGATAAGATACTACTGGAAATTTTTAATCAAGCACAGCCTTGTTCCTTAACTCCCACAAATAGGATTTTATAAGGCTGACTGATTCTCGAGGAAAAGGGTTGTCGGATCTTAGCGTCTTTTTCTATTCGAGGGATGAATAACAATAGATGAAGAGGGGAACAAAAACTATTCTTTGTTCATGAGTGTGGTAGAAGAGACGCTTGTGTCAATAAACTATTAACAAGATTAGAATTTGTGAAGAAAAACTCCAGAAGCTTTCTACAAAAGAGAAAGTTGGAAGAAGAGTAAAAATCCTTAACTCAAGAAGAGAGAGATTCGATTCCAAAGAAAACAGAAAGTATTTCTATTTGAATAACATAGAAAAGAAGAGCTACTGCTGGCTGATTAGCAGTTGGAAAGAATTTTCATGCAGCTCCAAGCTCTGTGTACCTTTTCTATTAAGGTTTGAAAAATAGCGTTGAAGGTATTTTGTAATGTGATCTATACACCAAAGCCTCCGAGAAAATACATAATCAAGTATGTTGAGATTCATGAAGTAATACACACACAATATAAAAATACTTGACACTTAATTGGTTGGATTAGTTTAAAAATGGTATATTTCTTATAAATGAAATAAGACATAATATAACCAACCATTGTCATAATTTAATTTTTCTTTTGTTAAGAATACAGTCCAGGGGTTCCCAAGGTTTACTAATAAGAGTATCTCAATATTTTGACATTAATAACTAAGTATTCTGTGTATGAATGGGAAAAAATTAATATCGTGGGATAACCAAAAACGGCAGAGTTTTGATCTTAGCCTTATGTGGCCTTTAATGGGGTTTAAACAATGTTGGAGATTGAATTTATGAAGTTGAGGGCCTTAGGAGGCCGTCTCTAAAACCTCCCCGTTTAGTTCACCTGGAATGAATCATGTCAACCGAGGCAAGACAAGGACCGAGAACATAATTACTAAAAAGATCAGTCTCCTGAAACTGAGAATGGCCCTCTTTGTCTTTCCTTTTTAGCGGATAAGGACCCCAGGTGCTGACAAGTTTCAGAGCAAAATGTCACACGCAAGGAGAAAAAAAACTAAAAATGACAAGATTTGTTTGTGGTTTCGTTTCCTAACAAGAGCATTTAGGAGGCTTGGGAAACTTTATGGCTCTTTTACCCATTGTGTTACGATTAAAGGCACGGAAGACAAGAGTCTTGAGTAAAAATTTTGTATACTCGAGTTGAAAAAAAATTGAAAGATTTTTTTCCTTTCACGGGATCTGTTAAGTGAATTATAAAATCTCAGGGACTGATTTGATTTTTAGAAGAAAAAAACCAGTCAGTTCATTTTCTTTTGTTTGAAAGTGATTGAAATGTACGCAGAGTTAGAGAGACATGGCTGACTAATTTATTGTTGGTGTCCAAGAGACAAATGAACACCGCCTAATATTTTCTTTCCAAGTTTCCAGCATGTCATTCTTTTCTATCTTTCCAATTTGGATCCCCTTCTTTTCATATTAGACAACTGAAGGTCAACTACCTCTTCTTCTCATCAACTTTTAATCTATTTAACAGGTTCAGAATCAACCCATTCCTTACACTGTCACACCTTCCCACTCCCACCTTTTCCTCATTATCCAATAAGAATTTGTCACCTTTGATACATAAGTTTGTAACCTCAGGGATTTATTTCTTGAATTACATTATCATTGTGAAATACTACTAGTTGGTTGAAGTGAATGTTTTGAATTGAATTATCGTGTGCATAATTTGACAGGTCTGGCTTAACACTATTGGCCTTGCTCACTCTTGAATAATTTCTTAATTTGTATGCAATACTTCTTCAGATTTAATCAATCAATGTTTCTTTCCTTCAATATTGAATAATCAATATTTTAGTCAATGTCAAAATCACATTCTTTCCTTTTCATAAAAATTGAAATGTAATAACTTATATTTTAGAAGTAGAATTTTGGATTCTTATGCGCGCATGTTGTTGTATTCCCTATTCAGGAATTTAATTAAGATTATCGTAATTTGATATTAATTTTTATTTCCTTGATTAAAATTTTTGGAGAACCTCTTAAAATAACCCATTAATGGAATATTCAACTAATTTGAATGAAAATAGAGTGTTAGTAAATTTTTATATAACATGAGAACACGTCGTAATATACCAAAGTTTCCTTTCCACGCTTTCTTTTTCCTGGTTTTTACTGGTATAATACCGGTCACTAGAGAATTAATGTGGGACTCATTTATGAAATGAGTATTTCTAGAGTAGAATACAGAATTGCAGTATAGTGATGGTGAGTAATAACGTAATTCTATGGTAAACGTTCAAAACTCCGAAACAGGGGAAAGTTATCCCTCTCAAGTGTGTGGTTACGTGAAGAAAAACAAGTTGATTTCATTAGCCAAGATGCTAAAAGAATCAGCTCGCGTGTGACTCTGCCCATGCAATCTTCAACTTTACTTTGGAGAAAGCAAGAAAAATGGTGAAGCTTTATGTTAAACTTTTGATATTTTAACTGTATAAACTCTATAAAGGAAATCCTCTTGAAATCCACCAAACTACTCGATAAGGTGACCTGTAATTTCCTTAAATACGTTTTCATGCAATCATATTATTTATATTTAATGCCTAACCCCTTAATTGATCACGTCGATAGCCACACGAAGGCCATGGCTATTTCTTCACTACTATACATTACATTTCTCAAAAATCACCCCTGTCAAATTATTACCTTACTTTCACTCTCCCTTGGAAAAAGATTAAAAATTCATCCAGTTTGCAAACTGAATTCTTAAAAATTGTTGTTAACTTTATTCATTCTCAACACAAAGAGTCCGCCTTGTCAATTTTCCTTCAGAGCCAATACCAGTTTCTCCCTGGACATAACATACCTGATATAAATGTCGGACACTTCTACGCCTGCGTTCTTGAATTTGAAACTAGAATTTTTACTTTTCGTAGTGATAGTTGTAATTAAGCGCCTGGTGATTCTGTGTTTGTGACCCCTCCCCTCAATCTAAACTCCTTATGAGATTAGTTCTGTTTTAAATACGTTCTTGACATGCAAGTGGGACGGCGTGGAGACCACCCATTTGAACAAATAAAGCTAAGATCATAAAGTACAAGTCCAAAACTCTGCTCACTGAAATAGTAATGACTAAATTACCTTTTCAACTGGCGCATCATTCCATTGAAAGGAAGGTGGGTACTTTATTAGCGTATTAGGTTTCTTTTCTAACGACGACTTAGAGTTCGTTGGCTTATTATAATGGAAGGGCGTGAAATTTCATTGGATTCTGGAACTTGACTTGAATTGAAAGGGATAAAGAGAGCTATTAAGGCTGTCCTTAGCAGGGTTCTTGGTTTATTTAAGAGCCAGGTGGTCACACGCTCCAACTAGGTAATATACTTGTCAAGACTTTCAATAATAAAAACCAGGGAGTCTTCCTCAAGTGGGGCCTTTGTCTCCATAATTATGTAGATATATCTTTCCTAGGTTTTCTTAATGATTATGATAACACCGTAATCATAAAGTTTACGAAAGGAAATAAGACATTGAGTTACTCCGTCGGTTCAACCTTCCTTAGGAAACTATTCTGTGAAAGTCATGCAGAATACTCATTTCGGACCAATTACAGGTCCTTCAGGACCACCAAATGTGTTTGTTTTGTTGAGATGATGATAGCCTCTTGATTTCCTCCGATTGATCATGCACACACAATCATCTTCAGGCAATCAATCCTTCGATTAAAAACCATTAAAATTATAAAGAAGAAATAATCCCTTGAGTATATAACTACATCAATTCAAAAACTTGTCAAAATACTCAAAGAAATTATTACAGAACATGGAATTTAACATGAAAATTTTGGAAACAGGTAAATTTCCTTGTTCCGTCGGTTACTTACTTCGCTGCATCAATTTTCCCCAAAATCATCTCGTTAAAAATTTAAACATTGCCAAAATACAAAAGTATGAGAAAATTGTAATTTAACTAATATTAAGGGGCCATCATCATCGCAAAGGCGAAATATGAAAGCCTTGGGTTGTTCGCGAGTAAGTACGGTAAGAAGGATGAAAAGCCAATTCACTTTTCAACTTCAACAAAAATGAATTTACAAATAAACAACCAGGTAGTTGACCTATCTTTTTATCGACTCCCTTCCGCCCTTCATTAATTGAAAATCATGACCAAGAATTGTTGTTTCTTTGAGAGTAATTGTGAATTTAATAATTTTGATTCTACACCAATCAAAACAGAAAACTATGAGCATTCATATCAATGCATTGTCTGATTTTTTTTAGAAGTCCTCCCGATTCTGTTTGCTTTCAACTTTCTTCTTTTCAATCATTACAAAAATTGAATTGGAAAGAAAAGTCGTTCTGCTTTTTCTTTTTGGGTCGATTGGGTATTGTAGTGCTTTCTCCTAATTGAAATCCGAATAACCCCTTTCCTCTTCTTTGAAAAACGAAATGACCCAAGAGAGGAAATATATTTCCAGAAATCATTATGTTAATCCCTTTCGTGAGGTTATCCTCATTCCCAAGATGAATTCTGAAATTGAGTAAAAAAAAAACTTTTGAATCATGCAACCAAAAAGATTGTGACATATTCAATCAACTTCCACAAAAATTGATTTCTATTCACTCTTAGAATTCCTACAGGTAAAAAACAACAGAACACGAAAGTATAATTACAACAACAAGATGACAATAAAGTTATATATATCGTATAACTTATTTATTAAAACAAAAAACAGGGAAGGAAATACAGCACGACGGGGTTGAAATAAGAATCAACATTTCTAAAGAACTACCCACCCACAAGATATTTTTATTTTTTCAAAATTATTTGGACGTGAAAATATAATTGTTTGGTTTGTCTCTTAAATATTGGAACTCATTTTCTACCTTTAGGATATGAGGTATGTTGGAAATATAATGAGAATATAAAAAAAAGATGATAGTAATTCATTACTGTCCCTTATTATCTTTTACCTGTGTAGGAAAAGGGTATTTGAAATCATTATGCGATTGGATCAATCCATAAGACAAATACTCGAATTTCTTCTGGTCTTTCCTTCCTGTCATCATCTTCATAATCCGAGACGTTTGTCTTTTTCTTTTTTTGAGATTAGCCGCCCTGTAGATTCTGATAAAAATACATAATGTAAACAGGGAGTTTGAAGATAGTAAATGCCAAGTCCGTCTTGTTATCCCTACAGAAACTAAAACGGTTGTCAACCATTATTAGAAGGGTCTCTTCATCCTTTTTGAAATCTTCTTTTTATCTACCGTGTAATAATAATGTTTGGAATTGTAAAGTTTGAAGGGACTCACCCATGATCATGAGGACTTTAAATACAAGTTGATTGAGGGATGGAGATGAAGATGAGAGATATAAATTAAAGGATTGAACAAAGTTCTTCATTTGATAGTGTCATTTATACGTGTCATCTCAAAAAGAATTTATAAATGTTTTAAAGATCACAATCATTATTTTCAAAGAAGGATGTTTCAATTATGTGTGTTTTAATTATTTAAGATTCAATAATGCAATGGATTAAATATGTGATATGATGATTATAAGAGTTAACTGAAATTTATTAATTCAGGATTATTACTTTGGCGTGTGATGAATTTTAGCACCACGAAATAAATGACCACGTGCTACTCAATCAATTTATAGAATAAGGAAGGTAATCGTAGCGTGAGATGATTGAAAAGGAATGGCGGAGTAAAGGCGGGGCAATGTATACAAAATTCATCGCAACCAATTCATGCTGTCGTCGCCTTAATTTTTGTCCCTTCTTCGAAATTGAGTTGTCAGAACGGAGAATTAGAATGTTTGAAACTTTTAATTTGTTTCTTCTGATTAGCATCATCAATACCCACTTTAACTGTTCACGATTCCTCGTGATGTCGGTTTTCCTTACTTTTAAAGTACTTCGGAGGTCATTTAATTGAATACTTCAATCCATTGTTCTTTACACTACTGTTGATGTTAGATGTGAAATACATTGAAGGAGGTTTCTTAATGAGAAACTCAAACAGTGAATGGTAGCAAGTAAACGAAAGCTTCTTAATTAACTCATCCTTTTTTTCTGTTATTTTAATTCCTTCAATCAAGAGGAAGGGCAGGAAAAATTTTATTACCGAATTATTCCAAATCCAAGTTCCATTCATTCAGTAATTGGTTTGAATTATATCCTAATTTAAAATTAGCTTATAATTAAACTAAAATTAGTGAACCGGAAGTAGAAAAAGTAGGGCATAAGAGTAGAAGTGAAAAGTATTTTCAACATTGTTGCACAATGAATACGCAGTAGATAAATTAATATTTTGTCATTATAGGCGACATTTATTAATGTTTGAATGATTGAAATATTAATTATAATTGCTCAAGGACATTAAACAGGTTTAACAAGTGACAATTTTTATTTTTATATAAGTTGTGAAAAAAATATGAAAATTGAAATATATTTAAGATGCTACAAGTTTCTCCAGGAGAAAAAATTTCTTAAAAGAATTCACCTTCTTTTTTGAAAAAATTGAAATATGTGTATTTTTAAAAATTATTTTTTTGTTTGCTTAAAGTACTTAATTTGTGAGAAAGACAAAGTGGGAATTGAGTAACAAGAAGAACCGCTTCATTGTTGAAAACTTCACATCTGTGAGTACATCTTTACCTCCAACTAGACACGGGGAGTAAAGGTTCATGAAAACGTGCGTCAAACTTTAGGACCACCCTGTTTTCCAGTTAAAATAGTTTTTGTTTTGGAAAAGTATAGATTAAGACCAGGTTTTCTGGACCACATACCATTTTAAGTATTCTGAGGCCTTGCCCTCTCTCATGCTTTACTCTTATTATTGGCTCATTGTTTATTCAAAATATCTCAATTATTAATCTATTTTAACCTTGTTATCGTGTAACTACTATTTTTAAAAGGGATAATTTTTTCAGTGAAAGAAAAGTTGCTTTATGTTTTTTTCAGTGTCGCTGTCGTGCCATGTAACCCTTTTTTCTTTTATGCTGTACTGACTGAGAGAAATGAAAAAGAAATTGAAAAGAGAAAGGGTGAGTATTTTCTCGCGAAAAAGTGAGGATATTTTCTCTTATACTACTTTCATCTCGTTGATTTTGTTGTTGGGATTCTGAGTTTGAGTTCCTTTTAGTAATATTGAATATCCTGTCTGACTTTTCTGAGATTTCTCCAGAAAAAGAGATTTCACTTTCCCTATTTTCATTTCTAACTTCCTCTTTTCTAACTTTCGCATTCATCTAATAATAAAAGGTTCCGAGAAGATCCTTTGCCTGGGTCAAAAAAAATAAAAGCAAAGCATCACATTCTCTTACTTGCACCATCCACACATCAGACTCAATGCAATATTGCCCTCTTCTCCGAATCCTTCTTCCATTCTTATGATAATGCTCTCCTTTCAACAAATGACAAATAGCTTTCAAATGTATTTTCATTTTATTATTAGCCTTAGGAAATTCTCAAGAGAAAAGTCTTTCCAACAAATCGGATTCTTGTTTTAAAAAAAACAGACAATTAAAACAAATTGAATTTGATTTTTTTTAAATAAAGATTGTAGTAGGAGTAATTTTTTTCACAAAAATCTCAGGTGAGCAGATGGGAGTTTCCTTTTCCGTTTTGAAAATATTGTAATTTGATAGTTGTGTTTGTGGTAAAATATAGTGCAGAAGGGTCGGCCCTACTCTTTTTTCTTTCAGTTCCCTTTCTTTCTCCCTCAAGGAACTTAAAACTAAATACTTGTTAATAAACAAGTTTTGAGTAGATAATAGGCTTTATCATCATCTCTCTTGTTGAATGAGTTTTGACAAGACTTAGAAAGGGGATGATGATTGAAAAGACCCAAACAAAGCATAGTCACTGAGAATTGGGTTAGGTATTTGTCGCATTGAAATCGAACATCCAGACTCTGAATTTTGTCCCATTGTAATAATGCTCTTGTATAAGTACGGCCGCTGAGTATTTACATTGTTATTCAATGACAGTGGGGTTAGGGAGATTAGGATTGATTTCACTCCATTGTGGTTGCTTATCGAGCATGTCAGGAGAAAACGCGACGAAGTTTTTAACCAGTCGAACTCTACCCGAAAAAAACTAGGAAAAAGGAGTCAAGCTTGTATGGAATGACGTTGCTAATTTTTCATGAGATCCCTTCTTTGGATTTTCTAATGGAGATGGTGGTGGTTACGTAGCGTAACCCACGATGAGATGATGACAGGTCACACTGGAGAAAGGAAATACATGGTGGTGACGTTGTTGGGATCCTTGGAAATCAGAAGTTCGGTAACAACAGAATCTCAGTTTTATTTGAATCCGAGGAAAGCAGGAAAAAACGAGTACAATGGAACTGACGTTGTTGAGTTAAAACCGGAAGTAAAGAATTGATGGCGGACACGCGTTGAGCTGAGTGCTTCCTTGACCGGGGGAGTATTTTATTCATTGAGATCTGAAACGGTTGTATTTGAATGAATCTAGTAATAGAAAGTCAGGAGTCGAATGTCATCCTTGTGTTGAATAAGGGGTTGGGTTCTACTGAATCTCACACTGTGACTCTGACTCTGGCACGCGGCTCTAATTAGTTGCGATCCATTATGGTAATCACTTAAGTTTTTCCTCTTTCTTCCCTATTTATAACCCACACAGAGTCATAAAACCTTTCATCAGGAAAAACAATTCAACTTTTCACTTTGCGAAAAGATTGAAATGTAACCATGAGTTTATTTTACCTTAAACAACAGCATTTCAATATTCTTTTTTATTAGAGAGCAAAGTTGAAATATTTTAAACACAATTTTGATAGTAACCTTAAAATTAACGCTAAACTGTATTGAAAGTTAAAACTGTGCGTTTCACGAGAAAATCAAGAGAAAGTTTTATACTGACTCACTCACACTAACTTACCATAATAACCAGTCCCTCCACTTATAAGTTTACCCTTATGAATTAATTTCATTCCTAAAATAAAAATTGTTTTTGGCTGAATAGGAAGTCACTTCAGGATCCAAGGGTGACCTTGGGAGTGCGATCCCATAAATTTTATGAGTATTTTTTATAAATGGTCTCCCAGGCATGTAACCCTGATTTTAGTAGAGGGAAAATTAGTACTAGCTGTGATAGCGGAAGTCCCTTGATGGTTTAACGGGAAATATCTTTTTCCTCAAGAGCGGATCTCTTTCAATCCTAGAAAAAAGAAAGTAACGATAATTCATTTCCCGATGACTTTTCCTTCCTGAGATCTAAAATATAACCCTCCTCGTACCAAATTACTCATCACTTTTTTTTCAAGGAAAAATTTCCAAAGTATACATATATATAAGTATGAGTAGATTCTGAGATGGAATAATAATGAATCGATCTACTACATGTATGAGTATCGTATGAATTTAGTAGTAATAATCCAAAATTCAGTGAAAAGAGGAGCAGTAAAGACAACGTGAAAACTATCGATTTCCAATCCCTCTCCTGTCCATTAATTTTGTTGAGAAAGATATAGATAGGGAAATAGTTTCGTTTGTTTCGGAGAAAGAATGGCTGGACGGGTGATAGGTTTCTATCCTGAGAAAAGGAAGGGAAGGATCCTCCAAACAACGTGGGATACGGATGGATGGATTCAAAACAAGAGGTATTCTCTACGAGGCTTTGTTTACAATTCAATTCGTTTCAGTGGTCATTCAACTAAAAGTGACCGGATACTTCCCTTCTTTCTCTCCGCCCGTCAAAATAAACGAAATCTAATGTTACTTTCATTATTTTCCCTTTTTGTAAATTCTCTCTTTAAAAGGACATCTCCATGTTAAGTATCCCTAAATAGCATTAAAATCCCTTTCTCTCTTTTTTTCTGACCGTTTGGGAGAAAAGAGGGTCGAATTTAATAAAATAAAGCAAGGAACAGATAGTAAGGGCATGTTGAATGAAAATATTTGATTTAGATTTTACTAATTTATTTGCATTGTGGATGGCAGACGCCATTATTGTAGTGATGTGAGCGTTGGAGCATAAAGTAAGAAATCACCTTTCTATGGGAATAAGATCAGAATCAAGTTATCTTATTATGACAGTTAGATGAAGGATACAAGATCTCATCCGGAACAAAACCGGACTTTTCTTATTAAGTACCATTATATTTATTATCCTTATCGTTTTTGCGGAGTGAGACCCAATAAAACTCAACAAAGCATATGCAATGAATCCTTTCTTTCTTTAAATTGAGTGTGCGCCCATGCCATGATGATGATACGTTTCTCAAGGGCTGGTTGGGGTGAAATGTTGATGATTAAATAATGATGATGCGAAACTTCGTTAATTTTGACAGGAAAAGATGATGATGGAATAACGAAAGGAAAGGAGGGCATGAAAATTTTGATTCTGATAAAGTCTGTGTTAATATCTAAATTTAATGCTACATAAAATCAAGTTTTTGAATTAAATTTTATTTATTTTAGAATCGAAAACAGAGAAAGTCAAAATGTTAAATCATATTTCTGTTAATATCCAAACCTGTTTTGAATTATTGTTTATTAGATTTATTATAATTGTCTGATTATCAATTACGAAATGAAAGTAATTGCGTAAAAATGAAAAAATGTAAACTCCTTAAATTAAAAAATGGAGGTTACACTCGAATGCAGGATGAATGATCATGATCAATTAAAGGGAGTTAAAGATTTCTTAGGATTTTTATTTATATAGTTAAGAAGTAGAGAATTGAATGGATTTTCTTTTTATTTGAAATTCATGGAACAGGAAACATCACATCAGAAGAGCCTAAACGCAATAGATTGTATTTGTTTCCAGGAAGTCCCAAATTATCTCCCTGCGAAAAATACTGCCCATTCTTTCACATCTCATGTGATGTAAAACAAATTACTAGAAACTTTGTTGATTGTAGCCACAGATATGTCACTTGAGCTTAAATTATGAAAAGTAGCCCATTATTACCTCGTTGAAGGATAGGATATTTCACAGGGAGAAAAAATGGAGGTGGTTTTGGTTCGTTCGGTGGCGACCGGCTGTAATCATCCTATCCACATCCACATACACATGGATTGTTTGACACAAAGTTTAGAACGGAACAAAAGGAGTAAGAGACTCTCACATGCAATGTCGTGACAATTCAAAACAAAACAAGGAGTCCAGCCCTATTCCCTTCTATTCCATCCCAATCCTTCGTAACTTTTATTACACTGAGACACACCTACACCATGATCATATTCCACTCCAGGTTATATATTATTCACAACCACCACCATTTCCACGCACTTCTATTTCCTGCTTTAAACTAATTTTCCTAGGATTATTAGCTATCCGCCATGATGCGTCTAACATCTTATTACCCCTATAACAATATCCAATCATCAATTAAATCCCAGGCTAATAAATAAATTCAAAGGTTTTCTTCTTCTTAAGATCATTCTCAGCACGTTCAAAATACTGGACAGCAGAAAATGCAAATGAGACTCCATTATTTCTTTTCTGTAAAGGTCCATCACATACCAATTTCCCCTCCAAACGGACGGACATAACCGATGATATATTCTGTTTTTAGCCTTAAGTGCTCTCTTACAAATGAAATGGTAATGCATGTCATGGGTTGTCCTGTCCCTTAGCGTGGCCTAGTTGCGTTAGTATGTGACATTCATTTTTATCGTTCCGTTGTGACAGAGGATAATTCAAGTGAATAGATGGATCCCATGTTGTGTCTGTCAAAGTAAAATTATTCCTTTTAAGTCCTCCTCTATTTAAGCACTCATCGTGAATGAATCGTTCCATCTAAATAATTCTCTTGTGTCTTATTTGTCAAACCACACGTTCATTGTTACAAAAGACCAAAACAATGAGTACGCCCACAAATTAGACAAGTAAAGGTAGGGATGATGAAAATCATGGGAGAAAATATTACAACAAACGGAAGGATGAGTTAACCATCCGATTAAAAAACATTATAAAAATAATAATAAGTATGTACTGGAATTTTTGGGCAGTGATGTGGCTCTTATTTGGTCTATCGTCGCTGATGTTAAGAAACCGTGGAACATAAGTAAATTAAAGGAAAGAAGGTTATAGGCTTTATTTTTAGCCTTCTAAATGAAGAAAAAAAAATTGTTTGAGACAAGGATAAGCAGGGTGTGCGTGCCTAATTGGTAGGATTGTCAAAAAATTGTCTCAACAATGGAGATCAACCGGATGCTAAATGTCAAAAGAAAAGAAACGAGGAGGCGTCTCAATACAGGTTTCAAGAATCCCATAGATTTTCAACGCAATGGGAAAGGAAAGGCGTTTCCAATAAAGAAAATTTTTGTATTTTTTTCGTTTGGTTTCTCATAGCAATATTCGTAGCAGTGGTTTTGATCTTATAATACTTTATTAAGATCTTCAAAATCTTTGTGCAAAAAATCTGGCAAGAGCATTTCAAAATTAGATTTGTTTTGTTTCCTCGTTCAGACTTTAAAAGATGAGTAGAAAGAATAATAATCAAATTAATTATTTAATACCAAAAATTAAAATCATTAAAATATTTTCCAAAACATTTATTCTTTTAAATAACAACTCGCTTAACTCTCTAAAATGAAATAATTAATTTTAAAAAGAAAGAAGAAAAAAATTCCATACAATAAATTTTAAACGAACTTAGCCTTCCATAAAATTCGGTAATAAAAAATTTCACAAAAAATTGTATTTATATTTTTTTTCGCAGAAATTGGTTCTTTGACTTCTTGGTTTAGTGTTTAGTGTAGTTTTTTTGTTAGTAATAAGTATATACTCAATTTAAGTAAATAACTCAACTTACTATGTTACGAGCATTGAATTAAATGAAAAGGGATTCAATTTGTATTAGAAGGTTGCATAAGAACAGAATAAAGGAGCGTTAAGTGAAATGGGATGCGGCATTTGTTGAAATTGGAATTACTAATAATTACTCAAAGACACTTACTGACAAAATGCCTCCTATTTTATTACAGTAATATATCACTTTTTGAAGGTAGGTTTTCCTGGAATCTAGTAAACACAATCTTGTAGTCGCCTTTACCAACCAGGTTTGCGGTTGTCTTACATCATAGATGGAAAGATATCTTTAAAAATTTGCATTTTAGAACTTACAAAAATTTAGACCCACCACCAGGAGCCTTAAAATTTAAAATTTATGGGAAATCATTTCTTCATTAATATTTAATAATGAATCTGTTGAATGAAAAATTGAGGATTGGTTAATGAGTATTGATAGGTGAAAATTGAAATGGTAAAAGGGTTGGAGAATACTGTGTGGCCCACCGCACCCCCTGAAACTCGTTGGCCCCAAAATCTAAACTTAAAAAACAACCCTTAATATTTTTAAAGTAATCTCCTTGGGTTGTCCTCGTAAAAAACGAAATGAAGAAAGTGAGCAGGGTCTCGACACTAAAACAAGAGAAGTTAAATAAGTTAAGCGTCTTTAATTCTTGTCTTGTCTGTCAAGATTATTATAAGAGCGAAGAGTAATGACTAGTGCTCCTGGGATGTGAGAAAGAGATCCTCCTCAGGTAGGTAAAAGCAAAAGGCACTCACCCTTATGGCCCAGGCCCAGGCCCAAGCTCAGGCAGGTAAAAATCTCCAAGAATATAGGTGTGCCCTCAAAAAATCAACACCTATAATCATCTGGTCTTGAATTAACAACTGTAATCAACTAGATTCTTTATCATATTACGTCCATATGGCTTTGTCCATTTGACTCACCCTGGGATACATGCTATAGTCAAAGACCACCGGGAAACCAGGATACTTTAGGTTAAACAAACACAAGGAGGAGTCCATGGAAGACAGCTCAACCTTTTGGTCTCTAATGTCTGTATAACCGATTCTTCATAAGCAATATTTATCCCATTTTTCATGAAATATATCCAATTACTCAAGAAAACAAGTTAAAAATTCCATCAAAACATTTAATTTTTACTAGATCATAACTTATATCTTTTTACAAAAGAATCACTAAATTATATTTTCTCACTTCATAATATAATACAAGTATACAATACACATAAATACATCTGCAGTAAACTTCATCCAGATACAGATTTGTTAAAGGTGTGAAACAAATATAAGTACCAACAGAAATATTATTAATTTATTGATTCAATGGAAAATTATAGTTATATTAAAAAATGATAATCTTGTATTCATAATCAAACAGTGAAATATTAACTTTATCGATTTTCAATTAAAGATTCTTTAATTGTTGGAAAGATAGAAATGAAAAAAATAATTAAGGGAAATGTATATAATTTTTTATCGTTTATTTAATTCAATGCAGTCGGGTAAATTCTTTTTAAAAGATAAAGATCGAGGTGCTTCCTTTTGTCAAATTAATTGTTTATTAGTCCAAGCTAAACGATTAATTAAAAATATAACAAGCTTATGCTGTAATTAAATTATAAATGGCAAATAATTAAATTGCAAAGGTAACTATTAATTTTTAAATAATAATATTACTTTAATATTAAAGATGATTTTTCATCGTGAGAACTTGTATTTTTGCTTTATTAGTTTTACGTAAACTCGTTCGGTTCAAACTTTGTAATATTTTCCATCAGGTTAATATAACCTTAAACATAAGGTATGGGTTGTTGTAATGAAAAACCTCTTACTTTCTCCTCAACCTTCCGTTGTGGTGTAAGAACTAAGCTTCTAAGGATTAGTAGTACCCAACGCAATACGATACGAATGAAAATAATATTAAATTATGTATATGCATATTGTAAATAATGAAATATAAGAATACAGTTTAAATTTTAATCGATATGAATTACATGCAAAATCCAGTTAAAATCATTTCCAATCTTACTTTAACTTTTTGTTTGAAACATACACGAAACACTCCTTAAGGAAAATATAGTAGCGTTGAGAAAATTGAAAAATAAGATAATTGGTTTTTAGGAAATTAAAAGAGGGTCTTGTTTGGAGTAGTAGGGATCAATAGTTTGGATAATTGAAAGTGGGCGTGGAAGAAAGGTCCTACTTGCCTATTATTATTTAATTCAAATTCCACCGAATCAAATAATAAGATACACAAAACCCTAAGCATTGACATTGGATGGATTTATTGGAAATTCTCTACATAAATGACAAGAATTGAATCTTTTGGAATTTCACGTAGAGATCAATTTTACTCGCATTTCATTTTCACAATAATGAATGTTTGTAATTTTTCGGTAGGGGACTCACTCACTCATTCGACTGCTCTTAACTTTATACGTTTAATACCTCTCGTTGTAAAGTATCGTGAAACAGGTTTTAATTTCATGTCTCATAAAATATTCGAGTAAATTACGTATAATTTCAACGAGACCAAAGAAAGAGAGATGCACCTTAAATTGCATTGAGTAGATGATTATTTCCAATCTAAATTGGGTCTTTAATAGTACCGTGTGACAATTATTGCTTTCCTTTTTCATATATTATTTATGAATCTAAAAGTGAAGTTCTTCGCAGTTAAAACTCTTGTCAAAATTCCACATTAGGTTATAATTATAATTTTAGTCAATCAACTTTACTTATGTTTAACTCTGTCTTTCCTTATTATTATTTTTCAGATGGACATTTGAATTATTTTTAATAACACTCATAATCAGGACATTATTACTCAATATTATTTTCTACTCGACTGGAGGAGGTCAAATGACCCAAATGAACTTCTACCACGTCCATTATGATAAACACATCATTTAATTCTACGAATGTTAAAAAGATCATAGTCCAGCAGTCTGTGAAATACTTTGAAATGAGGATCATATACAAGGATTGTCGTCCTTCCTTCTTGATATCAAGGGAGAGTGAAGTCACAGCGACTTTGATGTTCTTAGTAAAAGTTCATGAATAGTAAATAATTTTACTGAAAGTATTTGTATGATCATGTTAATGGTTATCTTGACCAGGTCAGCAACAACATTTTTGACAACGCGAAATAAAAATTATTAAAGAAGCCGACGCATAAACAGCCATTTTTATTACTCTTGAATGTGATAAATGTATATAAGAAACATATTACATTGAATTTTTTTCTTTATTTACGCAGAAGATACATTTATCTTCTTTCTTCCTAAGAATTCTAAAAAGAAGGTCCCATTCCAAAATGTCAGAAGATCCAATCGAGTTCTATCTTCTAAGAATCTGCATTCCAGACTTTTTAACTATGTCGTCTTCATCTTCCTCTTGTCTTAAAGTTGGATCTCCTCAAAAAGCATGGAATTTCTTTTTTATGCCTCACGGACTTAAAAGTACCCCATAGTAGTAGTATTAGTAAGGAAGATATTCCGCGCTATAGCTTTTTAGCCAGTGTTGAAATGCCGCCGACATGACACAAGAGTTCAACATAACCTTTTAAGTTTAACGAAGATCATCTTCTCAAAGAAAAGAGTTAAAATGTACCTTTCTTTCCATCTAATCACCATCCTTATTTTCCAAAGAGCCAATTTCATGCATCTTTAGCAAGATTGTTTGTTAGCTGCTTCTTATGGCGGTGATGTCTCTTTCTTCTGAACTCAAGAACACATCAATGTAAATATTCGTCTAACTGCTGGAGATTATGTGTCAGAAAGCACAAAAAGGTCACTCGTTTTGGATTCACTTTCCGAAAAATTTAACATTAGCAAATTAAAATAAATCCAAAATATTACTGGAATTTAAAAAAGAATTTGAAATAATTATCCTGGTTTTAACAAAACCTTACTTTTCAGAGTAAATTTTTGCTAAAACCAAGGACAAAATTTTTTTTCTCGAAAACTTGTTCAGTTAAAAAAATAATTGATTTTATTACAATCAATTATTATTAATTATTTAATTTTGAAATAACTAATTAGCAATGGTAATGGAATATTCTTCGTCGATTATTTTCACCTTAAAATTTGAAAATAAAGTTATGCTATGCATAAAAATTTAAATTCCCATGTTATGCTTTCCCTTCTTCTACCGTTGTTCCTCATACGTAACGATATTGAAGTAAATCCATCAATAATTAAATTATTGATTGACTTACTGACTCTTTACTTTACTTTCACTGACTTTTTCTGTATAATTTATTTTAAAAAGGAGGTGGTTGAATTTGTCACTTTGTTTAAAAAATTAATGAACAATTTTAAATGAGCAAATGTGGATGTCAAACCCATCCTTTCTTTTAAAAAATTAATAAAGCTTAATTCCACATTATTCAAAGAATGCATAATTTTCCTTTGGAGAAAGTTCCTTGTAAAAGTAAAAGTTAAGCATTTTGTAAAAAAAAGAAGGATATTTATAAAATGATTTATGTGAAATTTATTTCATCCCATTGTTAAAAAGAAATAAAAAAAATGGAGATGAAGATGTTGGGTCTATTGTTCGATGGTGGGTATTGTGTATTGTAAACAAGGTTTGATTGTATGGTGGAAGACTTAAACTGGAAGAAGATGCTGGTGGTGGTGGATGAAGAAGATCTGAGGCGGACATGAGTACCGACGAGGCGTTTCTTCCCACACTCGTAAGAGGCAGCATTTGGGCCAATAAATCTTTGCTTTGGGTGTCAACATCCGCACCAAAACCCGGGAACGCTCTGCCACCCTCGCCTTCAACCACACACAAATCGGGGGACTAGTCGACGCCTTACCTTTACATCTCTTCTCAAACAACACAACACAGAGAGACAGGAGTAACTCTTGCGGCGGCTCTAAACACACTCTGATTGGACGAGAGAAACCAATGGGCACACCGACTCTCATTAACGCCCAACGCGAGACCAAGGATCGGAAAGGCGTTTGGATTGCCACTTGTGTACTCGCCCACAAAAATCTTCAACTCTCTACCCTGAGTCGTATACAATGGCTCAACCCATCTCACAATACAATGCAATGAAGGAGGCCCGGATCCGGAGTATTCCACTCCTATTCAAAAACCTTAACTTAGGCCTCAGTCAACAATACATTTTCCCAGTCTGTAACAATTAAATTCTTAAATATATTTTAATTCTCAATTAAATTTAAATCCTAAAAACAAACTTTTTAGTATAAAATTCATTTAAAGTCTAATGTGCTAATTAAACTAATTTCTTTTTAAAATATTTATCACGCAAGTACAAATTCGATCTTAAGTATTATTATAATTAAAATTAACAATTAAATTAGAAGAAAATGTACTTTTTCAGCAATTAAAAGTAATTAAGTATTTTTTGACTTTTTAATTGATTAAAGATAGACTTCAATAGTTATACTTACTTAAATGATAATTCCATTTTGATTTTTAATGCTAGTAATAAAATATTTAGTAATATTTATAATATTTAAGGGTAATTCATGATTTAAAAAAAAATAAAATCAAGAAATAGTTCGATAGCTTAGGCAATATTGTACATATTTACTGCATAAATGTAAACTGTTAAAAATAAAGAATAATTGAAGTATTTTGCAAAAAAAAATACATTTGCGAAATAATGTAACTGTAAAATATAAGAATTAAATTAATAATTATACAATAATAAACAATAATTATTATATAATAATGAATAATTTAAACAATTTAAGATTATTACAGTAATAATTAACTTTAAAATTTTGATAAGGCAATATAATAATTTTTACGGTCCTGTATAAAAGGGGTTCGTTCTTTTTCTCCTTTGGTGTTGTTGAGTAACACGCGAGTCGAGAGGTGGTAGGGTTGGGCCATGATGGACTGAATTCAACTTACTTCTTCCCTTTTCCCAATAGAGGTGTTACTCCCCGGTCGACTCAAAATCCGCATCCTCATGTGTTGAGGCCGGGACCTCTTCATTCACTGACAAACCTCGCTCCTGGATAGAAGGTTATCATCACCGACATTCTAAAAAAAGTGTCACTCGACAATGTGTCTTTCAGTAAAGCGGTGAGTGTGGAAGAGTGAAAGTGTCACCATACCATAGTATCCCTTTCTTTCCTTCTTAATACCTTTCTTAAGTTAATTATAAGTGAATTATTATAAGAAGGGAAAGTGAATGAAAAAATAAAGAAAGTGAAAGTGGCAAAAAGTAATTGGGACGGAGGAATGCGGTTCGAACCTCCGTTATCCCTAATACCCGAAATGGCCTTTCCGCCATTCCTTTTACCCCGGCCAACTGGACCAGCGGATTTCAGTGTGTCATCTCTCCTAGGTCAAAATCCCTATCTTCCAGGACTTGGAGGACCAGGAGGATACCCTTTATTACCTAAATTGGGTCATTATCCACCCCCTCCAGGTCATCCAGGAAATGATGACCTAAGACCCATGAGAACTCTACCTCCAGATGATGATGGGGTAGTTGATGATCCTAAAGTGACATTAGAAGGAAGGGACTTATGGGAAAAATTTCATAAATTAGGAACTGAAATGGTTATTACAAAGTCAGGAAGGTAAGATTTCAATTTTTTCATGGTATTGTTGACACTGAAAAATTAGACTTAGTGTTTATGTTGGTCATTGACAATTATTATTAGAATTTTAGAATTGGACAATAATAGTATAAGTTTAACTAATTTGTAAGGAAGGGTTGAGTATTTTTGAGTGATTAACTTGTAATTACACAGATTAGGCCATAACATAACTGACTGACATTTTCAAAAGAGTTTAACACTAAGAATATTTTATTTATTATAATTCTACTAACTATGGTATGGGTATCATGTTATCAATATCAGCTTTTACTCAAAGTTGACACTAATCTTGTAATTGTAAATGTTTCAAACTTAATTTAACTAAAGATTTTTTTATCATAAATTTCTGTGACAGTGTGAAGAAGAAACATGGACATTCTGCATGATGGACAAGGTTATATTTTTCTTAATTTGCACACCGTGAATTGTGAATAATGATTTAAAAATCCTAATTGCATCTCTACTGTCTAATGTGCAAATCAGCAATGAATGAAACAATTTTCTTATGTTATTACTCGTGACTCCGTTTTCAATTATCCAGCCTTTCGTGCAGAAATAACCGGCGTGTGACGAAATTTTTTTTATACTTTTTATTATTATAGGGAAAAAATTATGGTTGGAAAAAAATAAAACAACAACTAGCTTAAATTGAATATTTCATTATCTATAAAACTAAAGGTGAAAGCGAGTCAGTGCAAAATTATTTTCATGATAAATTATATTACATGTTACACAATTTACATTTCAAAAGGTAATAATAATATTAGGTGACTTTATAGTTCAAACTTCAAAATATACTGTGAGTTTTTTTAACAACAAAATGAATTATTCCTACAAACGGTATAGTATAAAGAATAAGTTTGATTTTTACTAAAATACGATCATATCACCACAATCACATCACACGATGACTACAACATAACACTCTCAATATAATAATCACAAAGCATATGAATTATTAATTTTTCAAATTCAACCTAATCAATTTACACAACATAACAATTTCCCATATTTCTACTTTTTTAAACAACTCAATTTAGTAAAGTAAATAAAATAATAGAGTTAAAAATCAATAATAAAGAATTTTTTATAATTTTTACTTCAAATATTATTTAAATATTTAACAATAGAATGTGAGTTTAAAATGTTTTAATTAAAAAATCTCAAGGTTAATTTTTTAAATTATTTAAATAACACGTAAAACAACTATTGCTATTAAATTTTTGAAAACTTTAGGAAAAAATTATTTCGTTTGCTTACGAAAATATTTTATTTATCTAAATAAAAAATTCATTGATTCAATTAATATTGAGTGAGTTTGAGTTATATTGGAATTATTTTATTTTGAGCACTCATACTCAGTTTGCTATAAAGAATGTTTACTTTTTATATTATTTTTTTAATATGGAATTATGGTATTTATGATATAAAGTTTATCGATTTAAATTTTAACAGTTTAAAAATATTTCTTAAGAATGCAGTCAGTAAATCAGTCATGGATGTTATTTTAGTTTTGATTGTAAGTAACGCTAAGAATTAGTAGTGGATTTTAGATTATAGTTGAAAGGCTTATAATTTTCTAACTACAAAATTTCGATTAGTTACCCAACCATTAAGTTAAACCCGGAAAATTACTTTTTGAAATTCTTCGTATTTTTCGGTGCGTGGGGTCTTCTTAAAGAATCTGAGTGAAACTATACGACAGAGGCGGAAAGATCGTAGATGTTACATAGTGTATAGTCCCTGTCTCTTTTTTTATTTTGGAAAATGGTTGATGTCACATTAGAATTTTGTTTTTTGTTTCTATTGTTATAGTGGTGGAAAAGGATGAAAGGTTGTTTGGGTTAAGGGATTTCTTTTTTAAATAGATGAACTTAAGTTTGTGGAAGTGAAGTGTTGTTTGGTTGGATGAGTGTCAATGGTTGAGATTAATTGATAGAGATCCCTTGCTTTCTGCTTTCTCCCACCTTTCTCATCAGTCTGTATTTTGCATTTTTACTGATCCTCTCTAATGATGAAAATCTCACTTTCATTCCTTTACGACTAAGGAAGGAGTCGGCACAAGATCTTTTATTTTATTAAATAGAGATGTGAAATATATTTTGAATTCTGTTAGGGTGAGAGTGAGAGGCTCTTCTTTTTTGGTCGATTCTTCATTCTCTCCTCCCCAATGATTTGCCAAGAGGGTTTTTACTTCTTTTTTGAAAAAAAAAATCAGTTTTATATATATAGGAAATAGGAACTATCTCTCCAGGCCCTAACACTCTCTCTATCCCCCCACTCTTCTTTTTCTTTTCTACCCCTCCCCCTTCCTTCTTTTCCCAAATTCATCTTTCGTTTCGTTGTTAGAAGATGAGTAAGAAAAAATGGGAAAGTTAGACAAGACTACTAGACTTGCTCAGAGTTTTCTTCTTTCTACAGCTAGAGCTACTGAATGTGAAGGAACGAATACGAAGGACTTTAGTATATTTCACTGCCAGGATTTTTTATGCTCTCCCACTTCTTTCTCTTCGTCCAAATTACGACGTGTGGTTGTAGAGATCTATTGAGCGGAAGTGCTATCTTCTTCCTTCCCTTCATATCCAAAAACTACTTCGGCTTTTAGAGGTTTCTCTGATATTGCCAAGTTTTATTAGGTTCTATCAGGCGCCCCTTCCTTACATTACATTGGACACATCTTTTATTACTACTCTCTTCGAAGTCTCTATGTCTTCATTCTAGAATTACTACTGAAAATTCCATGGGGAGAATTTCTAAAAGTTATACTCAAGAATTTATATATCTTTTCTTAAACTTCCGTCCGTGTAGTTGGAATATTTCACTTTTAAACATTTTTTCAAGTGAAAAGAGTACCACTTGAATTGGACTTGGCTGACCAATAGAAGTTACATGATTTTAGTTCATTTCTCAATTGGAAGGAAGAATAAAGATGAAGGCGATTACGTGGGCATTCATTCAAAAAGGCTAGGCGGAACTTTACCGCAACAAGATGGTTTTGTCATAGTACTAAAAAGGAAATTCCTTAACTCCCATCTTGACTTTCTTTTTTTCTTCTTCGCCATCGTATTTGTATGTATCCTCCGGGAGGAATTTCATGAAGAAGAATCCAGGAGGAATGTTGTAGTAAAATGTGAAACAATTTGCCCTTTTAAATAAAAGTATTTTAAGGAAACATCTCGTTTATTTTTATAAAGATAAGGTTATTATATTATTTAAGGGGAGGATATTTTCAATTTAATTCTCAACAACTACCCACCCACCACCACTACTTCATTTTAATTGCAATTTAATTTCTAAATAACAAAGAGAGGAGTTATGAATTTAAAATTAGATTAAATACAAAATTAATTTTAGCAGATTTTAGGAGTAGCTCAATTAAATTTTCAGGCAGAAGAAATCTGGCTGTTTTAATTATTATTTGAATTCTCCTATCTTCTAGTATCAATTTATTAAACTTGTAAAATCTAATTATGAAACAGAAGTAATTAGAATTTCAATCATTAGAAATGAAACGAAATGTGGAAAATTACACTTTTGATTTTACAGATGTGTATTTTCTAATTTAAAAATCAGTTTATTTTACTAAATAATTCTTAATTGTAATTTAGAAGATTTAGATTTAAATTATTAAACTTTTTAATATTGAAATTAGAAATCAAAATTTGAATTATTGTCTATTGTAGAAATCCAGTTGTGGAATTTTTATAAATTACTAAAATAATACAACAAACAATCTTGATTTTTAAAATCTTATTATAATAATATATACTGAGTTAAATAATTAAAATACATGTGTGTATATTTTAAGTTTCATTAAAATTAAAAGATTAATTTTGAAGGAAGAGTATGGATAATTATGAAATGGAGGTCCGTTCGACAGTGTCCAGTTTAGAAAATAATTATTAAAATTGCTTTTAATAAAAGTGTGAACATAAGTGCTCTATTTTGAGTAAAAGTAAAGGAGGTAACATCATGCGATGGTTGATGGGGATGTAAGGTGAACCGTCGATCCGACGCCGACAACCCAATAAACGCATTGAAGGTGTCATGTTCGATATGTTCCTAGTGGATTTTACCATGGTTTTCTTCTTTACTATTTTTTTTGGTTCAGTTCTTCAGCCATGTTGTCCACTTTTTTCATACTTCCGTTCCTGGACAAGTCACGCACAGGGTTCAGTCCTAAAGAAATCACCCTCAACTTTACGTAGTAGCTCAAATTATTTATCGAATTTGAATTAATCACTGGCTAGAGAGTGAAAGTGAAGGTGTGTTTTTGGGTGATAATAGGGTAGGTGGGAATGGATGACAATTGTGAAAATTTGTAGGGTAACAAAACAACAAAAGTAACAACAACGATGTGTAAAAGGATATATTATTACTTGCGTCCGGCAATTATTTAAAGCACTTAAAGGCGCCTCTACGATTCAATTTTTTTACTTCACTTAAGATGAATCTTCACTAAAAAATTAATATTTTTTTATTATTGATTTTGTTAAATTTTGCGCATGCAAAAAAATCAACATATTATTCATTCACTGCCAATTTTAATTATTTAATTTATCCCTGTCACTTTCTTAAGTATAATACTTTTGGTATTGATTTTTTAAAAGTACATTGTTATAATTGGATGGGAATAATCAAGGAATAAGGATAGGTGTATATATTTTTATAATTGGATAAAAGTGTGTATACAATTTTATTTCGGTTTGTTTGTTAGTGAGTCATTTACACAAATCAAATAGCGAGAATTTAGCCATGAGCGTTTAATGTTTTTTCTCTGTAGTGTAGTAAGTTAGTAGTAGTAACTACTACATTTGAAATCTTAGATGAATGAGAGGTTTCCAACATGGCCGTGAGATATGATGCTGTGAGTACTCATAATAAAATGAATAGTTTCTCTGACAGCTTATTCATCTTGGTTGTAGATGCTAACTCAAGAGTCGTCATCGTCATTTGAATTGTTGAAATTTGAAATATCCAACAACCATAATTTGTCTCCCATTGGGCAGAGAACAAAGGACTTAATATCTCCAGAAACGGATTAGAATCGCTCCCCTTTTTATTTATTTTTTATTTGATCAAACCTTTTTTAAATCTAAGGGAAGGGGGATAAAAACCAAAGGGAACCCTTGTGAATTCAATAGAGATGATGAGTGTGGCTCAAATACAGTAGGAGTAATAATGATGTTAGAAAATAAAGTGGAGTAGCTGATGCTGGAGTAATACGTACGTACAGCATGTAAGAGTAAGGGTCTGTCAATGTCGCTCTCCATCACATCATAAGTGAATTTGCGATATAACGAACATCATGTATTTTACTATATTTTTCTAGACTATAAAAATAGGATTGTTGTGACAATTCGTTATTTTTTAACTAAAGACAATGTCTTAGTCTTGAGAATATTGAGTATACCGGAAGCTGATTTAATACTAATTTGGGTCAGGTGTAGGAGGTCGTTGAATATTGAATTTAGATAAAGATTGAATACATGTTGTGAAAGAGGTTATTGTATGTAAGACAATGAAAGGTCTCAGTTTAAGGGGATTTGGAATTGTTAAGGGTATTCCATTATCCATATCCCTCTTCATAAGCCAAGGGACAATTAGAAGGAGTATTTGTTTTCAAAGAGTCTCTTTACCCGTTTTTGTATACCTTTGATTGTTTGTCGCTAAAACTAGAAGAGACTCCGTTAACGGCGCCCTTAAAATTCCTTTACTTCATTGCTTCACAAAAGGATGAACCTCATATTTTGGACAGTAGTTTAAGGGGGTCTCTTCTTCTTAAGATAAAAAGCTTTGAGTAGAATGACCGCGTTTTAAGAGGGGATTCTACCTTCTAACCGCAGGACTGCAGGAGTATAGTATAAAGTTTTGCAAGGTAAAAACGACCTCTAGATAAGATCTTTCTAAATAATCTTTTCCAGAACAACTGAAAAATATACCCTTGTATAGTTTTAATATGGACAAAGAATACCGCAAGTCAGGAAGAAGGAGCTCCCAATTTCAAGTCTTCTGTGAAATATAAGGTGACAACCAGGTAGAGAGAAAGCTCATCATCATCTTCATCATATCATCCCATTCCCATCCTTTTTTTCTTCAAAATACATCAACAGAAGTAAACACAAGACACACACACATACTATAAGTAGTTAGTTGAGGGGTATCTCTTTCTAATTCTGAAGGATTTTTTGTTTAAAATCCAAAGAAAATACATTGACCTTCGAATATTATTTATAAAGATATTCTATACAAAACAAATCTGCTCCATTTATTCTATTATATATAATTTTTATTACACATATCATAACGTGTGATATCTGCAAATCATCAAACTAAAATTTGGAGCTAAGACAATTTTCACAAAATTCAATTTATAAAAATTTATTGTGTTTCTTTTTATAAATGTAAAATAAAAATTTCTCGATCTCATCTATCTCTCTACTTCATCTTCTTTTTTCTCGAGACATCAACAATTTATTAATGAACGTTTTTTTACAACATCCCATCCATTGAAATTGGATTTCCATAATTAGTTGGATAAAGAATAAATTTTGCACATGCGCAAGGTCATCCATCAATTCACTACATTGGAATTGAACAGACATTAGAATCTGAAATTAAAATTTAATCATTGTTAATTTATTTTATTATTATTAATACAATGCTAAGGCCTTGATGTTAATTTTGTTGAGGCAGGGATGAAATGAGAAATAAGAGAGATTTGAGGGATGAAATTTGTGAGACTGAGATTTTAGGGGCGTGTTCTCTTCGCTGACACCTATTATAAACTACAAAGCCTAAGATTACATTCTTTTCTAAAAAGAATGACTGATGATCTTCTGACTTAGAAGAGTTAGAAGTGATTGATTTGCAGAAGTTTTGGTCTATCAATTGATATACACTCAAGGAGTGGTTGATTGATGAATGAAAGGTTGTTTTTTCATTTGACAGGAAAATTGAGAAACAACAAGTGCGAATTAAAGTTTGTTTTTTTTGCATTATAAAAATTTCAGAAGAATTTATTGCCAATGTCAAATATAAAATTCTATCATGATGGTGATATTCAAAATTTAAATTTTAATTTTAATTTGTGACTTTAGTTGTGTAGAAAACGGAAGGTTAAATATTATACAAGTTCTTTTACTTGGACTACCACCTTATGTGTGTAATGTCCAGGAGTTACTTTTCTTCATGTTAGAAACAACACTTGACAACTGGATTTGATTAAAAAGATAAATATTATAATTTTTTTCATTTGACCAAAGTTTGTACGAAAGAAATTTCTTAAGTCGGTCAGATCAGAGATGAAGCAAATTTTTTTAACATAGGAAAATTTTTTATATAACTGGACTTCTTGAAACATTTTGATTCATCATTGATAATATGGTGAAGGGGATGTCAAACTAAGAATAAAAAGACAGCTGCAGAATGAGTGAGTCTCTTTCTTTCTTTCTGGGACGATATCTTTCTAAAGTTAAGGATCAGTGAACGCGATGCTCGATTTTTACAAGTATAACGTTACATTTACAAAAGTTGAACATGTTGTTTTCTAGTATTCATTTCAGAAGGTTTTTCTTTAAACCCGCAGAATAAAATTTCATCCTTATCTTAACAACAACGGCCCTCTTCTTTTCTATCTTAAACTTTTGCAATTTTTAAGGAAGTTAAAGAAAATTGGACTGTCAGATCTTGATGAGGATGGATAAGAATAGAAAATGACAATGACTGACACTGACACTCTCCGTGTGAGTGAAATGAGAAAATTACGCAACCGCGGCGGGCTTGTCCCAAATAATCTCATTAGCACTTCTTTATCGTCTTCCATGTCATTCCTTTTAACCTTTGCATGTGAACTTATTGGGTGCTCAATGGGTCTTCTTTTAATGTTTGAGAGACCTTATCTTAAAAATCATCTCGTAAATATATGGAACACATTCCTTCTAAAAGAAACTCATCATGCTAATTACGAATATAATTCACACAAGGGATAATGATGTATTTTTAGGTTTTTTTAAGTTTATGAATTAGTATAGTAGTGAATTTATGTAAAATTAGATTTTTACAATAAACAAGCATTTACTACGTTTTTACATTTTCAAGTGTGAATATTTTGTATGTAAAAGAATCAAAATTATGTAATATGACATTGTTTCAACTTAAAAAAATGACACCTTTTCTGACAATAAAACAAGTTTGTGAAGGTTTGAATTTGTTTTATTAGTTAAATAAATGTTACTATTTTGGCATTATTACAACAATATATTTTTTGGTTCCATGTACATTATTCATAATACAAAAACTGCAAATTCGTAATTTTTCATTTCAACGGATTTTGTGTATCTTATTCTTGCCATTTCAAGATGATGATACAATGACCCTTGAATTTTGCAAATTATATACAAATTCTTTAAATTTGATTAATTGTTAAATGAAATCCAAATTTATTTTATTATCTTTTGTATAGTAAGGAAGCCTCATGGTGTGATTTGTTAAAGTGAATTTTTGATTAGTTGATTCTAAAAAATCCCCCTAACTGTGTATGAATACTGCTCTATCTCATATCTGCGAACCCCTGGATCTGAGACTCCACAAAAACTTTTCGGAAACACCATACAAAATACACAAAAAATAATTTTGAAATAAATATTTCAAAACAAGTTTCCCGCCTTTACCGTTTTTGTTGTTTACATCTCACCCGTCATATGAAACACATGATTTTGTTATTAA